>JAJPUD010006065.1:55640-87785 GCA_023553655.1 Myrmecobius fasciatus | reverse complement strand
TTTTTTGCAAAGGTCAATGTTGAAAGGTCACTCATATGTTTTGCAAATAAAAAGCTTTATTAAAAAAAAAACCTCTTGAAGTATAATTTTCCTTAATTTCTTCTTTGCTTTCAATTATTTTAGTGCATCCCGCATATAAGAACACACAGTGAAGATTAAATTGCCTCTGCAAACATATTAGCTCTGCAACTTTGCATTATAACATTAGTTGATAACATTGGAATTTTTGAAAAGAAGTTCAAAAATCCATTCTTTAAATTCCTGTTTGCCTTTGTGTTTTTCTCTGTTATCACCAGAATCTGCTTCAACTGATGTCCTACAAAAAAGAGGTAGTGCTAAGTGAAACATAATGTTAAATATGGAGTTTGCTTTTGGCTTACTTCCCTCTCTTCACCTGCCTCTTACCACTTGTCAGAGAAATTCTGAATGACAGAGTGAGTCTCTGTCCATTCTCCTGGGTAGGTGGCCATCTGCTTACTACTGAGAAAATGAACCCATTCCTTATAGCAAAAGCTCTTTTGACTGAAAGGAAAACCCCTGCTTTTTTTTCATCAATAAATTCATTGGAAAGAAGAAATGAAAATACCTTCATATGTCTATATAATATGTGCGGGCATGGTGCAGACATGCAATAAGAGATACATATTTGAAATATTGCACGAAGCTGGCTTATATTAAATTTAATTAATCACTTTAATGCTAAAGAAAAAAAGAAGTATAAGACTATTTCATATGTACAAATACCTCGTTTCTGTTTGTTATCCTTTCTGTGCCACATGTTAAGGAAAATAATCATCATCTTATAATTTTTTTGGTGATTTTATTTGGTCTAGACTTTACAAACTAAACAAATAGCTTTATTTTTTCAGATCAGGCAAGCCTTATGTTATCAAAAATAGATCTAATTCCCTGAGAAAGAAATAGGCACATTAATCATATTATTTCCTTATTCAAAGACTACAGTTGCTTTAACGTGAAGACACACACAAAAAAAACATAGTGAGATTATTGAATATTTGGGAAGAAATTTTTAATTAACTACATATGCCTAATTTGGGTTTTAATTATTCATTAAGCATAAGTTTAGAATATTTGTGATTTGTGAGTTAATATGTTTATATAGATACATATATATATAATACACATACACATTCATAAATGTACATATATTCACAGAAACTGAGTAAGAACCTGACAGTTCTTATATGGGACTGATACTTTATTACATGAGCTTTGTAAATCTTGTAGGTCTTTGTTGTCATTGAGTTGCCATATATGACTATCTTACTTCATGTATCAATTAAGCATGTTTTTCCTTTGTATAAAGGCTTATATATATTTCTGATCATTTCATTTTAGTTTGAAATTCCCTATAGAGGAAAAGCAGTCCTGACTGAAAATGAATATGAAAATCAAACTGGATTTTTTGTTAATCTTAAGCTATAATGTTATTGGTAACATTATCGGTAATTTGAATAAGGTATTATTTCAAAAATATTAACAATAGGGGAAGCTAGGTGGCACAGTGGATAGAGCACCAGCCCTGAAGTCAGGAGGACCTGAGTTCAAATCTGGTCTCAGACACTTAACACGTCCTAGCTGTGTGACCCTGGGCAAGTCACTTAACCCCTATTGCCTCAGCAAAAAAAAAAAAAATATTAACAATATTAGTATAGCAATACTTAAGCCCTAGTAAGTCAACATGACATGAGAAGTTAGGCTGCTCTTCATTCAAAATATTTACTTTTATAACCTTCTAGACCAAAATAATCTATTTATAGGATATTAGATCTTGATTAAAATTAGTTCATTTAGGATCTGTAACCACTTAAGTACACATGTACAAGAATCTGAAAATATATTATTAACAATTTATTCTATAGAATTTCCTACAAGGTATGCCTGTACCCAAATTTCACTGCATATGCAAAGATTATATATTTAATACAGAATAAAGCTTGGAGTTTATCTACATATAATTATTATTTTAAATCCTCTAATGTACTATTAACACTTTCTAAGACAAGAACTGTTGCAAGTATTGTGTAGAATATTTGAAATTCCATGTTCATAATTTCTCAAATGTTCTTATGAATCTTTGACCTCAAAAACCATGGAGTGACACTCTGATGATGTAGATCAAAATCTTTACATTCCTGCCTGTTCGTGCTGGTCTCCTCCATGTTATTTCCAGAATTTTCCATAAGAGAACCATCCAACAGCTGAAGTTCTCTTTTGCTTTTTTCACTGTCAGTGGAAGACTCTGGATATCCACTTATCACCTTCCATTCTTTCCATGTAATCAGTCATCTTCTCTTTCTGGTGTAAAATGTCTTGATGAAATATTTTACTCTTATCTTTAAGATTATATATTATATATTATTATATCATCATAATCATAAAACATCTTTCCATTGCACTCGGTATGCTGATAATCTTTGTTTTTTAGAAGTAGTAATTTTCAAGGTTGTGTTTCCATACTTTGACACCAGTAAAATATTTGTATTGAAAAGAAAACCTTTGGAGGGAGGGGAGAGGGAGATTTTTTTTTTTATTTTAGAGAATTCCTTATAAGGAAACTTTTTTTAACCATTGAAGACTACTACTTGTCTTAGGGATTTATGATATTACTGAGCTTTGTCCTGAAACTTTTCCATTTTCATACCACAAATATGTGTTGGAGTCAGGACCTAAACTCAGATCTTCCTGATCACTATAGAGTGTACCATAATGCCTTAATATGAAATCTAAAACACACATACACACATACACACACATCCTGACACACATGTGCACACTTTCATTTCATGATTAAAATCCAATTGTCAGACTCATTTAAATTTTTCCACTTCCCAGCCTTTCAGTCAAGTAGGGAATGAAATTAAAACAAATATTATAGTACACTTAGAAATTTAAGCTTTAAATTTTTTTCTTTTTTTTTTTTTTTGCAAAGCAAAAAAACAATTACCTAAGCTTTGCCTTAGGGATCTGTATTTGGAGTTAGCAGACCCAGGTTCCCATTTCAACTCAATCATCCTTCACTTGAGCTTCTCCACATCTCAGAACATCACTGGACTTCAATTTCCTCATAAGGACATGGGAAGAGATAATTCTTAAGGTCCCTTTCAGATCTGAATAGATGATCCAATAACTAAGTTCTATTATAATGGAATACGGAAAGTTTTAAAATAAAATCTTCCTAACTCTGAAAAAAAAAGAAAAGAAAACCTTTGCCTCCATAAGAAACTTGGGGTCAATTAAAGTGCTGTGTCTGTGTTCTTGAATGGGGTTAATTCTGTTGCAATATTTATGAAAGAATCTTAAATGATCTCAATGTATATTGAAAAAATATTCTGCTGCAAAAAACCTGTAATGTGGTATTTAGTTATACTAAGTTGAATGCTTTTAAAAAATAATCCACAAACAATAAACAAGGCAGGATCTTATATTCTCTACATCTTTTGGTTAATTATAAAATGGTAAAGATAAGGTCAATTGTTGAACATAGTTTGTGAAAACCTGTTTGTTATATGAGAATGTTAGTTGAGGGGCAGCTAGGTGGCACAGTGGATAGAGCACCAGCACTGAAGTCAGGACGACCTGAGTTCAAATCTGGTCTCAGACACTTAACACTTTCTAGCTGTGTGACCCTGGGCAAGTCACTTAACCCCAATTGCCTCAAAAAAAAAAAAAAAGAATGTTAGTATGTTAGTTGAGGTTGCATTCAATTTATTTATAGATTACCTTCCTAAAGATTTTGTATAGTTGTAAGAATAAACATATAGATTAGTGGTTATTGATGTATTCTTGCTCACTATCTATCTGTTTTCCTGTCTATGTATATGTGTGCATAGTATTAATTAGGTCCAACACTTTTCTCATTATTTTCCTTTTTGAGAAACCTTTTAAAATTTGTCCCTTACTGTCCTGACAATTTTATCCTCTTCAACATGTATTTCTTCAAAATACTTTTATCCTAATAAGGATGCATTTTCTGTCTTTGTTCTCTTGAATGCCATTTCCTCTTCCTCTTTAAGAATGCTAGCTACAGTGATGTTAGTATCCAAGTAAGATAGGCCTACATTTTTATTATAGAAACTAGTTTGTTGTAATATTTTTATGGTTTCCCCTTATTATCATTCTAATTGTAATCCACTTTCTGTTTCCATACTTAAATACCCTTGGAAGAACTTTGCCTAGTTGGATATTTTGCCAAACTTCCTTTAAACTGTTTTTACCCTTCACTGATTCTCTCTGTTTTATAAGATGTTTTATAAGATGATTTTGCTCATATTTGTCTATCATCATCTTTGTAATACTTTACATGTATGTTTATATTATCTGCTTATATGGTCTTTGGTAGTGTTCTTTCTTTATCAAGTAAGTAAAATATTTGCTTACTAAGGTGATTATTGGGCATAAGGTCTTCTCTTAAATGTCAACTTTACATCAAATTACTATATAGTATTGACACCATTTCTGTTGTCCATTTTCTCTTACTGATTTTCATAATCACAAAGTTCAAAACTAAGTCCATTTAAATCCAAATAAATCATTAAGTGAATTTTAGGACATCATTTGTCCTGTTCACCTTAGTAAAAAGATACTAAAAAACAAATGGATAAAATCTTTATTTGTCAGGTAAGGAAAATTTAAAAAAATAATTCTTTCAAAGTATTTATAACAAATGCAAATGTATATTATGAAGGATGAAGATCATTATATGTAATTAAATACATTATTCTTTTCTGGATGTGTTTCCTTCTCCCCATTCCTTACCCATTCCCATCAGAAAAATTAACATCTTATGCTGACTTTTTATCTCTGAACTCAGATGATATGATGACTTCAGGAAAATTAAAAGAGACAAACACAAAAATGTTAGTGTTCAGTCCTTTGTCAAGTAGAAAAATGGAAAGAAGAGATATGAACAGTAATTTTGATATATGAGATTGAAGGAAAAGGAAAGCAAAGTTTTAAGAGAATAATATCCTGGGGGCTTACACTAGCACAATGTTCTAGAATATATATTTATTTAAAGATATTTACTTGGATCCCATCCAAAGAAATCATATAGAACCACAAATACTTGATCATAATTCTTGCTTGCCTTTTGTTTTCTTTCTCCTTTATTTTCCCTTTTTGATCTGATTTTTCTTGTGCAGCATGATAAATATGGAAATATGTATAGAAGAATTACACATGTTTAACATAGATTGTATTACTTGCTGTCTAGGGGAAGGGATAGAAGGAGGAACAAGAGAAAAATTTGTAACACAAGATTTTGCAAGAGTAAATACTGAAAACCATCTATTTTGAAAATAAAAAGCTATAATTTTAAAAAACATGATAATTATTAGAACCATTGTCCATTTTACATTATAGTCTGCTTTTCTGAAAAGTCCAGATCATCCTTAAATTTGTATCCATCATTCATAAATAGGAACATTGAGTTAAAGGTAGAAAGGAACTTAGAGGTAATCAACCAAGGACTTCTTAAACTTTTCCCCCTCATGACCCCTTTTCACCCAAAAAAGTTTTATCTGTCCTTAGGTATATCGATATATAAGATAGGTATAAAATTAAACATTTATTGATAATAAATCACAATTTTGACTCCACATTCAGTTACATAATCCTGTATAGGGTTGTGACCTACAGTTTGAGAAGCTTTGATCTAATTGATCTCTTTTATTTCATAGTTACCAAAGCTGAGTCCTGGGAATGTTAAATGAAGTGCCCAAGATTTAACAAGTAATAATAGCAGAGACAGGATTCAAACCAGGTCTTTTGAACAGGATTATTCCCATTATACTGCATTGCCTCAATGAATGAGACAAAATAGCTGCATCTTTGATAATATGAGATTCTTGTCAACCTTTATATATATATAAAGGAAAAGCTCATTGGGCTTTGAATCCTATGGAAAGAAATATCAAGCATTCTCAAGAATTCTCATGTAAGGATGGTGGAATATGGAATGCCGAGAGTACAGCCAATATAGGAAATCTCTTAAATTATTGATATAGTTCTAACCTTATGGGCCAGAAATCCAGTAAAATCACTCTGGCTTTCTCAAAATTAAGTGCCCTGGTTTAATGATCACCAGTATCAAGAACTGTTTTTTTTATGAACACTAGAGTAATTGACAATGGCTTCTTTAGTTAGTTGTTGTGATCTCATGTGTATAAGCCAAATACAAATCAGGGAGAAAGAATTGTCCATTTTAATGTGCATATGCTTTTGGACTATTAATACTTTGGGGACTTTAGTAATAAAAGCTTTCTTTTCTGGTTCTTCAGTAGCTGTCTACAATACTGTCAGAAGTGACTTCTATGCTATACCTCCACTAAGGTATTCCAAAGTTGCTTCCAAAAATAATGGCTATAAGTAGCAGGACCAGTAATTCAAAGAGGGGACATTTCTTTTACTCCCAGGGTTCTTAGTCTATCAGTGGCAGTTGGTCAGTAGTTGGTAGTGAAGGAAGATAGATGAATCCCACTTGCACTACTATTCCCAGGGATATTGGGTTTCTAACGTTTGTCCCTACTGGTCCCTGAAGGAAGGGGGTTGCCTGATATATCCTGCTTTCCATCTCTCCTTCAGTATGCTTTGATGCTTTAAATAGGCTGGGTTACCTGTTCCATAATTTCTTCATTATAAAAACAGACTGCAGACTTCCTCTAGTCTTATTAAACCTTCCTCTTCATTGTTCTGTTCATGTTGTTCCCAGATTTACTCTTGCTGACATCTCTTTTTCACTATGTGGTATAGTGAGTTATGGAATTTCAAGTCAAGAAGATCCAAGTTTGAATCCTTCCTCAATTACATATACTATCTTTGTAGTTCTGGGCAAGTCACTTAATGTATCTGATTCAGTTTCCTAATGTGAAAAATGGGAATAATAATGGCACTTACCTCAAGAGTTGTTGGAAGGATCAAATGAGATAAAATATAAAAATTGTTTGCAAACCCCAGAGACTTATATAGATGTTTATTATCATCATCATTATTATCATTAAGCATTAAAGAAGACTAAGGTCAATGATTTTCAAATCACAGAATAGAGGCTAGGGAGATGTCATGGGAATAAGAATACCCATTTTTTTATAAGGATGATTTGGGCCACAAATGAGCAGTCCAGAATATAGCAGATATATTTATACTGTATATTTAATCAGGAAAGTAGGTCATATTCAGGGAAGCACGAACAAATCTACACAGTGGAAGTTGGAGAAAGTAGCGTACCAGAAACAGATTTAAAATAAATTTAGAATGGAGAGGCATGTAATAAAAATTTTGCATAGACAGGAACTAAACATTCTTAAGAATCAAAACCTAAGACAATACAAGGGAATCAGACATTTGAGGAGCATGAAAAGGCCAGAAGATAGAAAGGATAATTTGGCAGCATTTTTCCTTATGGTCAGCAAAGGACTGAGTATAAAATGAGCATAAAAATGAAATCTAACAATTAGTTGTCCAACCTTTAAATAAATTACCATTTGTAGTGTTAAAAAATAAGCCAAATAAGTATCTTTTGTTGTGGGGATTCATATAGCAGATGAGATACTGGACAAGATATATTTTGAATTCCTTTCTAATTTTGATTCTCAGATAAAGGTGATATTAACAAGTTGTTGATAATTGATTTCGCCATCTGCATCAACCTGAGAACTTTTAAAATCTTACAATTAGGGCAAAACCCAATTCCGGTTGAAAAAAGTAAGCAGGATTATCCAGTTAAAGTAGGGGCAGGTGTAGGCCGACATCATACACTTTTTTGAAACTCATGAAAAGTATTAATCTAAGGTAAAACTGGGATCTCTCTTTAAGCTTTCTAGTTCATGCTTTTCCTAGAGAAGAGAACTAGTTATTTTGCTTTGAAAGACCAATTGGGAGCTGCCTTGGGAGATAGATATCTTTACCTCTCTAGATATCTTTAAGCAAAACATAGCTGCATTTCTTAAGAAGGAATTCTTATTAAAATATGGGCTATGCTACATCTGGGGTTCTTAATCTTTTATGACATAGACCCCTTTCACTGTCTGGTAAAGCATATAGGCAGTTTCTCAGAGTATTGTTTGTGGTTTACATTCATAATTGAAGGAAATGCTAAATTCGGTTAGTAGGGAAAACAAAGATGCAAACAAAATAAAGAATCCCTGATATCTATGCATAACCTTTTAGAAGTCCATGAATTGCTGTTAAGAACACTTAGATTATATAGTCTCTAAAATTTATTTTCTAAGTGAGATTCTTTAATATTTCTAAATGTCAATAAGTATTTATTAAGCATCAACTATTTTCCAGAAAGTATGTTAAGCACTGGAAATAAAGAAAGGTGAGATATGGTCCCTGCCTTCAAGGACCTTACAATCTACTGGAGGAGATAATAAGCAAACAAATATATACAAGCAAGTTTTATACAAGAAATATAAAATAATAAAGGAAGGTACCTGAATTAGCAAAGATTGATAAAGGGTAGAGATAGCATTTCAGAAACAAGGAGGTGGCGATGAGGAGAAAAAGGTATAGGTAGTCAGAAAAAATGTGCAATACTAAAACTGTCTTATTCCTGGAACAGTTTAGCCCAGTGTCATTCGGTGGAAGAGTACATGGTGGGGCGTAAGATATAAGAAAACTGATAAGGTAAGGAACATGCTAGGTTATGAAGGATTCTAAATGTTAAATAGAGGGTTTTGTATTTGATTCTTGAGGGATTAGAGAATCATTGGAGTTTCTTGAGTAGGGGAAGGACATGGGCAGACCTGTGCTTTAGGAAAATGATTTTGGCAGCTGAATGAAGGGTAAAATCAAGTAAGGGAGACTTGAGGCAGGCAGTCACCTGCAGGGAATTGCACTAGTTCAGGAATGAGGTATGATGGTGTTTGCATCAGGGTAGTGTTAGTGTCAAAAGAGAGACTTCTGGGAGTAGAGCCAAGATAATGGAGTAAAGGCAGGAAGCTTCTCAAGCTCTCCCAGTTTCCCTCAAAAACCACATGAAAGCAAGACTCCAAATAGAGTCTGGTAGAATGAAACCACTTTCCAGCTCAAGATACCCTGGAAAAAATTCAAGATGGATCAATCTCACTGATGTGAAAAGTGTTAAGCCCCGGTCAGATAGACTGTAGAGAAGCTGGTGAGAGGGTCTTAATCAAAATAAATCAGAAACTGAAATGCTCAGTTCTGGCTCAGTAGAATAGCAGATGAGTGAGGCAGCCTCCACTCCCAGCTCAGAAGGCAAACTCTGGGAAACCACAGTTTCTGAAAAAGAAAGTAAAGCTACCCTCTGCAAACACAATGGGCCCATGTGCTCAAATCCAAGGCTCACAGATGCACAGGAAACTTGGGGCTGTGTCTCCTTTACCACAGGAGCAGAGTTTGACCATAGTAGTAAAAAAAAAGAAAAAAAAAAAGAAAGAAAGAAAAGAAGAAATACCAAAAGAAAAGAAAAGAAAATGAGCAAGAAATAAAAAAGAATCTTGACCATAGAAAGCTACTATGGTGACAGGGAAGAAAAAAATACTAACTCAGATGAAGACAAAATGTCCACAGAGGAAATCCCAAAGAGTGATATGAATTGGTCTCAAGCCCAAAGTGGCTTCTTAGAAGTGCTCATAAAAGACTTTAAAAGACAAATAAGAGAGATAGAAGGAAGCTGAGAAAAGAAATGAGAAGTATGTAAGAGAGAGTCAGCAACTTGGAAACAGAAGGAAATGTCTTAAAATATACAATTGGCTAAATACAAAAAAAAATCCAATGAAGAAAACAACACCCACAAAGTAGAATTAACCAAATGGAAAAAGAGATTCAAAAGCCAAACTGAAGAAAATCACACATTAAATACTAGAATGGGGCAAAAAGATGCTAAGGACTCTATGAGACATGAAGAATCAGTCAAACAGACTAAAAAGAATGAAAAAATGTAGGAAAATGTGAAATAGCTTATTAGGAAAACAGTCAACCTAGAAAATAGATCCAAAAGAGACAATTTAAAATTATTGGTCTACCTAAGGCCATGAACAAAAAAAAGAGCCTGGGTAGCATTCTTCAAGAAACCAAGAATTAACTACCCAATAAGACTCAGAATCATTTTTCAGGGGAGGTAATGGATCTTCAATGAAGTAAGAAACTTTCAATCATTTTTATTGAAAAAAAAACAGAACTAAACAAAAAATTTAATTTACAAATACTCAAGAGAAGCATAGAAAGGTAAACAGGGAAAACATATATATAATTTAAAGGCCAAATTATTTACATCCCTAAATGGAAAAATGATATCTGTTACTCTTGAGAACTACCCCCTATCACTGGGTCAGACAGAGAGGAGCATCACATGGATAGAGGGTGTGGTTGTGAATGGACTGTAGTTGTGATGTGATGGCATCAAAAAAAAAAAAAAGATATTAAGGGGAGGAAAAAGTCTGTCCTGGAAGAACATATTAAAGATGTTTTGTAAAGGTGAAATTTATGTGACTTAACAATTGTTTGGTTATAGCAAGAGCTGAGAGATATTAAAGAGTTTTGGATGACACCTGAATGGCAAGCCTAGGGGAGATGATGCTTACCACTGCAATAAATAGGCAAGTTTGTGGAGGAGAGGAGTTTATAGTGAAAGATAATGGGTTGGAATTAACCAAATGAATCAACAAAGTACCTAACCAAAATAGGTTATAATGTCAAAAATATGTTAAAATCCAGCAGATTTTTTTTTTCACTAAAAAAAGGGAAGTCAAAAATCAATAGAGGTTTTTATAATCTTTCTTTTAGGATTCCAGAAGGAAAAATATGAAAACACACACACACACATACATGCACACAAACACACACCCACACACACACAAATAAATGCCTAGCAGATAACACAAAAACATCTAACGGTGAAAATACAACACATTTTCTAAAGGAAGAAAATACTCAGGAGCATATAGACACGTTCTTGGCTTTACTTCACTTACCAAAATATCAGAAGAAGATTTAAAATTTAGTATCTATAGATATTTAAAGGGAGTCTATAGATTATATAGTTCAATCCCTCATTATCTGAGACTTTATAAAGTTAATGACATGTCCAAGGTTCCGCACATATTCCTGGAATTTTAGACACAGAGACTAGGATCAAGTGCATTGCTAATTGACTATACTGTAAAAATAATTTCAAGTGGAATTCACATTTAGTTATCCATATATATATATATATACATATATATATCCTTATATATAAATGGGTTCTTTTATAGCACAATAGAATGAATTGTTTTTAATATTGTTTCACTTTTAAAGTCCAGCTGGCATAGAACTTGAAGATCATTAATACTATTTAGAATGTATTATAAAATATGTAAAAAATTTGGATTGCAATGAAAATGTAGGTCACAAAATGATGCACAAGTAGCAGTTACTTGCCACACTGGATAAAGTGTCAAGACTGGAATTATGAAGCTCTGAGTTAAAATTTGACCTCAGACATTTACCAGCTGTTTGATCTTTGTGAAGTCACTTGATCTCTATTTGCCTGAGTTTCTTCATGTGTAAAATGAGGATAATAATGGCATCTACTTCCCAGAGTTTTTATAAGAATCAAATGAGACAATAATTATTAAGTGCTTTGCATAATTTTGATGATGATGATGTTGGATATTTATAATAGTTTGAACTAAGGTGGAATGAATATGGAATTAAAGATATAGATTAAATAAAACTTGTTATGGATATGAGAGAGAAAGGAGACAAGAGTCAAGAATGATTTCAAGGTTACACACCTGAATAAATGAAAGGAAGATGATGCCTTCAATAGAAATAGGATAATTTTATGGACAAATAGGTTTGGGGGTAAATATACTGAATGTTCTTTTGGATATGCTGACTTTGAGATACTTTTTGGATAGCCTGTTGAATGTTCAATCTATGTTGCTAATTCTTACACTAAAATCATTTATTACTTGGCACTCATATTTAATTATATATACACATCTTGATTTTCTATGTAGATTGAATTAAAGAACATTAGAGCAAGAAGCAACTAGGGAGATCTTCTCGTTATAACCTTTTGTTTTTTAATTGAGGAAAAAGTGAAGTGATTTATATGAAATCACCAGCTAGTTAATGGCAGAGCTGAAATCTTAACATACTTATTATCTTATTCTTCCCACCAAAAGCCTTTATTTCTGCAGTATTGCATTGTGTAAATTCAATTAGGGACATTAGGGCAGGAAGGGGAGCTGGGCCTGTGACAGAAGAGTGGCAGCATCACAGGTGTAACCTCAAACCAGGGGTCCTATCTTTCAACCACTGAAGCTCCTCCAGCAGCCAGGATCTCAGGCACTGAATCTGCTTGGGCTTCCAGTCCAGGAGGGAAGAGGGGTACAATGAGGTCTTATGGGGAGGAACAGGTCTGCAAAATGGTCCACTTAAAATAAGCTAAAATTGTATATTATTCATTCTCTGTCTACCATAGCTTGCAATTCTGTTGAGAGCAGCAATTATATGTGACATATCTTTTGTAAATCCCCCACCACTCTTTAACACTGAACACTTCACAAAGAAGCTTCTTAAAAACCCTTTGACCCAGCAGTGTTTCTGCTGGGCCTATATCCCAAAGCGATCTTAGAGGAGGGAAAGGGACCTACATGTGCAAAAATGTTTGTGGCAGCCCTTTTTGTAGAGGCTAGAAACTGGAAACTGAAGGGATGCTAATCAATTGGAGAGTGGCTGAATAAGTTATGGTATATGAGTGTTATGAAATATTATTGCTCTGTAAGAAATGACCGGCAGGATGATTTCAGAGAGGCCTGGAGAGACTTGCATGAACCGATGCTGAGTGAAACGAGCAGAACCAGGAGATCATTATACACAGCAACAACAGTATTACATAATAATCAATTCTGATGGACATGGCTCTCTGCAACAAAGAATTGTCTCAAACCAGCTCCAATTGTTCACTGAAGAAAACCATATACACATAGAGAGAGGGATATGAAATATGGACCACAACGTAACATTTTCATGATCTCTATTTATATTTGCTTGCATTGTGTTGCCTTTCTCTGATTTTCTTTTTTTTCTTGTAGATAGGATTTTTCTTGCATAACTTGTCAAGTATTTCAACATTATTAACATGTAGTGGACTTCCTGCCATCTAGGGGAGGGGAGGGAACTGGGGGTAAAATTTATAATGGAAAGCTTTGTAAAGATCAATGCTGGGGAAATACCTATACATATGTTACACACACACAAAAAAAGAACTTTTGAGTAAATGAATTATTTAACTTCTCAATGTCTCACAATAAGTCACAAAATTTTGGAAGCTGTGAACTTTGTAAAACTTCTTAGTTTTGTGGTTAAATGTCCGTCTATCTGTTTGGGTATACTGTTTTGTGGAATCTTTATCCAATAAGTTGATATCACTCTGGAAGCCATCTTATAGTCCATCATGTTTCTTTTCCAGAATAGGAAACAGTGTACCAGGGAGAGTAAGTTACTTAAGTCTGACCCTTCTATAATTAACAAGATAGCTAATGAACCTGGATAAATAGAAGTCCTCTAACAATATAAAAGATGTACTTTATTTTAATTTATCAAATTATGTTTCTATTCAAGTGTATTAAATTTCTATTCAAGCATATTTAATATGTAGACTGATAAACAAATTAATTGATAGATAAACAAAAACTAATTATTAGAAAGGAAAGCAAAAATTATAAAAAGAGTGTATAATTATGCACTGGGAAAGGACCCTAGAAATCAGCAAGTCCAACACCTTTGTCTTACGCATGAGGAGTAGGGTAAGAAACACCCATGGTGTTATGACTATCTATTGACAACAAACAAGAAAGTACAAGAATGTATAATGGAAGCCTGAAAATATATAATGTAGGTATTTCACAGTATTTTTTTGATTAAAGTATTTTGCAAATCTTAAAATGCTCTGAAAATGTGTGGAGTCATAATCATTACAATTCATAAAGGCAAAGAAATGTCATATTTATATTCATAAAGACATAGGCATATTCTTTATGGAATGATAAAAATATCCAAATTAGAAGAACGGTAGAGGGCATCTTGTCTATTCTTAACTGAAGTATTATTTCTCTGTACAATGTCCTTAGGGGGTGATGATCTATCTTCTGTGTAAAGACCTGAAGTCTTTGAAACTAGTTTTCAATAGCTCCAAATTATACCATTCAATTAAAGCATTTCTATATGTGTACACATGCATTATACATGCATTATATGATATATATAATAAAAATATATATAATAAATAATAATATATGATAATATAATAATAAAGTCCAGCAGAAGCTGGACTGATATTTTCATATCTAAAAATTTACAGAGTTATTAGGGTCAAATTTTTTTTAAATCCAAAAAGTAATCAGGTATAAAAAAGCAAGAGAGTAATATGCTTCAAAAAAAGAAATGAAGATATCATTTTGAAAATAAAGTGACACAAATTTATAAAGAAGCTGGAAAGAAAATATTCATTTGAAACATTAAATGATATTCAGCCCCATCTTATGGAAAGCTATATGTACAGTGACAAGCATTTGATTTGAATTAAGAATATCTGTTTAAAAAACACCTCTTCCAGTTATTATCTTTGTGAATTTAAGAAAATTATTTAACCCCTATGGATTTCACTTTCTTCATCTGCAAAATGAGGATGTTGAACTTAATGACATTTAATTTTTTTTCAATTCGAATCTATAATCCTACATTATTGATGCTTAATTGTTCCTAAGTAGCAATTAGTTTGAAAGTTTTTTTTTTATTTCTTAAATATTGTCTAAGATGAATAACATAGATTACCCTTTCATGCAGGTTAAATGTAGAAACTTGCCATTTGCATATTTCCTTGAAGATGTAAGCTGAGATGACTTCCAATGTCCCTTCCAGGTCCAAAATGTTTTGATATCTGTGAATGGACACAAGAGTTTGGTTGCAATTCCTAATACCATTTAGATCTATTGAGAATCAACTTAAATGTTAAGATACTTTGAAAGAAAGATATTAGGAAAGCAGTGTCAATTTATTTCAAAATTATGAAAAAAATTAGATAAAAATGAACATATTAAAATGTACTTGTAAGATATTTAGGCTTTTGATAGCATTGACTTTAAGGAGTAGATAACATTAGCATATCTACTTTGCATTGGTTTACTTCTTGTCAAAGGTAATGGTGTCTAATGGAATTAAGTCTCTGAATGTGGGAAGACTCTATATGACTAATCTAAAAATGTGTAAATTTTTTCATGTATCTGGGAACAGTCATGACCTAATCATAGAGGAAAGAGACTTCTAACCTAGTGTTTTTTCTCATATTAATAATGTTGTTGTTGTTGTTTTCAGCTAGAATGTGCCATTATGAAGACTGGCACATAATAAATTTGTATAGACAGACTTGTCAGATAAGCTAGTCAAATACTGAAAACAAATCTATGATCTCATTTGTCTGTTCTTCCTAGTGATGAAGAGAACAATTTATTTATTCTTGCCCATCCTGTGTGGCTCTTACTTATGTCAAATATTTTATCTAAAACTCTTTTCAAACCTTCAAATATGTAAAAGTATAATCTATAATAATAATTATTCTTTTTATTAAATCTATAATCCCTGGTAAAATTCTAGAAGACAGATGATTAGTAAGCTGCTAGAATAGGAAATAATAATCATTAGAAACCCGCTTGACTTCATTAAGAATATGTAGTTTCCTTTTTTAAAAGAGCTAATATGTGGATTAATATAATTTATCCATCTGGTGAGAGATACCTAGTTGACTTGATCCTGTTCTATTTAACATTTTGATCACAGATTTTTTTTTTTTTTTTTGCACTGAGGCAATTGGGGTTAAGTGACTTGCCCAGGATCACACAGCCAGGAAGTGTTAAGTGTCTGAGACCAGATTTGAACTCAGGTCCTCCTGCCTTCAGGGGTGGTGCTTTATCCACTGCACCACCCAGCTGCCCTGATCATAGACTTTCTTAAACATGTAGATAGAATTCTTATGAATGCAGATGTCACAAAGCTGGGAAGGATAATAAAAATTAAAAGAGATTAATATAAAATCATACATTTTTAATGTCAACTTTTCTTATACAAGATATGTTTTAAATAGAAATTCTTTTGAAAAACAATCTGGAATTTTAGTGAACATCAGCTTCAATACAAGTCAACACTGGGATATGACAGTCAAAAAACAACTTTGATTTAACTTGTATTGACAGTTGCTGTGTCTAGAATATCTCCATTGTACTCTGCTTAGTTCAGATCATGCCTAGAGCATTGTGTTTCAATCCAAATGATATTTTCTGAAGGGCATCAATAAATTGGAAAACATCTATACAGGTATAATCAAGATCATACTATATGAGGGTTAATGGAAAGAATTCGATGTGTCACTTTAAACAGAGAACATTTAGGAAGAATAGAATAAGTATCTCCAAATATTCAAAGAGCTATTATGTGGAAGAGAGAATTGTTCTGCTCTGTCCCAAAGGGTATAACTAGAAATAATGATAGATGTTCCAAAGGGATAGATTTACTTTTCATATAAAGTAAAAATCCCAATAATAGAGTTGTCCTGAAGTTTCAACTTCAAGAATCAACATAGGTGGTAGATTCCATTCAATTTAAACCAATACTATAAAGTACCTACTATGTGCCTCAAAACTGCAGGGTGCTAGGGATAGAAAATGAAAAGTCTCTTGGCCCCTGGAACTTATGTTGTATTACTTATCTTCACACAAAAGCCAATCTCTAATTGCAGGTTATTTTTGAGAGAGAATTCTTGTTTGGGTATGGGTTGGTTTAAATGGCCTCTGAGGTTCTTTTCTGTGGTTCTCATATCACTGGGATATTGCATAACTATAATAATATATATCCCATGTTCTTCCTTTCTGACTGTTAAAAATATCTCTTTTTTTTTTCATTTCCAATTGCCGATCTCCTTTACAGTGATTAGATATAAGCACAATCGCAGACACAAGTCACAGTTCAAAGTCAAAATAGTTCAAATACAGTGATATGATGAGGTGTTCTATGCTTAAAGTTTAATTTAATGACATTATTTTTCCAATATTGCCTTGTTAATCATTATAATCTACACAATTACATTTTTTTCTGTCCAAGATGATAAAACAGTTTAAGATGATTTCTTTCATAACTTTTCAAAAACCAAGTATGAACACATGAGTTACTTTAAGAAAATATACCATGTGGTATTTTGCAGAAATTTAAAAAAGCAAGAATCTGTGATAGTAAATTTTTTGAGAGGAAATTATTAGGTTTCTTCTTTCTCCCTTGGTTTCCAAGTGAAAGTTATTAGGTATGTCTAAATTTAAAAAATAAATACTTCTGGTAAGGGACAGATTAAAAAGTTAATGAGATTGAATGTGGGGAATAGAGATAGTGAGAAAGAAATATTAAAAAAAATTCATTGAGTTCTTGAAGAAGGAGTTTGAAGTGGAATTCAGAGGATATTAAAAATATTTGGGGGGGGCAGCTAGGTGGTGCAGTGGATAGAGCACCAGCCCTGAAGTCAGGAGGATCTGAGTTCAAATCTGGCCTCAGACACTTAACACATCCTAGCTGTGTGACCTTGGGCAAGTCACTTAACCCCAATTGCCTCAGCCAAAAAAAAAAATTGGGGGGACAGATCTTGAAAAGCAGCTTAGAATATAAAATTTCAGGGAAGAAGTAATTATAACTACCTGCTAATTGAAACATTAAGACTTGGGAATGGGATAGACAAAATATTATGTGTTTTATTTCCTACTACTCATCATTTCTTATCATTATCTGTTGTAAGAAGTGAGAAATACAAAACATATTCTATTTGTGGCACAAATTTTGGATAAATAACTTTTGGAGAATTTAGGAATTCTAGAGATCAAGAAATTTATTAGGACTATAACATAGGTATTGTAGACAAATAAACCTAATGGAGAATTGTTTGGAAATTAAAATGTAAAAAAAAAAGGAGAAAGTTAAGATTTTATTTTTATTTTTATGGGGCAGTGTTAAAGTTATTTTTCCTAAAAGTATTTTTTATACTGATCAGAAGCTTATATTGTATCACAGGATAATAAAATGTAATTTTGTATATTTAAGTGTTTCAAATTTTTATTGTACTGTTTTGGTAGTTGCTATTTCTGCCTAATAAAAAAATCTGTAAGAATGAGTCATATAACTTATGTAAAAGTTTATCCTTTGTCCTCTGAGAATAGAGAAAGAAGTTTTTAATATGTATCAAAACCAAACCCTCTCTTTATATTCTTGAATCCTTCTCCTTCATTCCTCTTTAGGAATTTGCCTTATTCATTATAGCTTCTCTCTTTTATAATGAACCATTTATTATCTATTATCTACTACATACTACCCTACTAATGATTTATATCTACCATATATCTATATACAAAAAAGACCTTCATTTGTCTCTTTCTCCTCAAATATCACCCCATTTCTCTCCTACCTTTCAGTGCTGGATTCTAGAGAATATTCTGCAAACTGTTTTTACTTTCTCACTACCATTACAATATGACTTCTAGCCCTATGACTGAATTGAAACTGTCCTGTTCAATAATACTATTTTAAGGCCAATTAAATGATAGCTTTATCTTAGTCCTCATTCTCCTTTACTTCTAAATGATTTTGTAATTGTCAGTCTTCATTCATCATCAATAGTATACTCTTTAATCCTGTAACTTCCATGATATTTACTCTCTCTCTCCTAAATACCCTCACATTTGTCTAGCACTCCTTTTAACAGCTTATTATCCATGACAAATCTCCAATTGTGGACTGTATGTGGCTCTGTTCTGGGTTAGTTTCTCTTATCTCTTTAAAACCCCTTTCTTGGTGATATTCAAACCTCCTAAAGATTAAATTACTTTTTTTTAATGGATGACTTCCAAATTTAAATATCCAGCCCAAAACTCCTCCTAGATTTCTAATGTTGTATTACCAGTTATACTTTCTGGGCTTCTCCATCTGAATGACTTATACATAACAAAAATAGAACTTATTAATTTTAACCCTTCTATTTTTTTAATTACAACTTTTTATTTTCAAAACATATGGATAATTTTTTCAGCATTGACCCTTGCATAGCCTTGTGTTTCATATTTTCACCTCCTTCTCCCCACCACCTCCCCCAGATGGTAAGCAATCCAATATATGTTATACATGATAAAATATATGTTAAATGCAATATGTGGAAACAATTATACAATTCTCTTGCTGAACAAGAAAAAATCAGATCAAAAAGAAAAGAAAATGAGTTAGAAAACAAAATGCAAATGAACAACAACAAAAAGTGAGAAAGTTAAGTTGTGATCCACATTCAGTTCCCACTGTTTTCTCTTTGGTTACAGATGGCTCTCTTCCTCATAAGATCATTGGAATTGGCATCAATCATCTCATTGTTGGAAAGAGTTGCGTTCATCAGAATTAATTGTCATATAATATTGATACTGCCATGTACAATGATCTCCTGCTTCAGTTTATTTCACTTACTGTCAGTTCATGTAAGTCTCTCCAGGCCTCTCTGAAATCATTCTGCTGATCATTTCTTAAAGAAAAATAATATTCCACAACATTCATATACCATGACTTATTCATTCTCCAACTGATGGGCATCCACTCATTTTGCCACTACAAAAGGGCTACCACAAACATTCTTGGACATGTGGGTCCCTTTCCTTCCTTTAAGATCTCTTTGGGATATAAGCCCAAAAGAAACACTGCTGGGATCAAAGGGTTTGCACAGTTTGCTAACTTTTTTTTTATTAAAACTTTTTATTTGCAAAACATATGTATGGGTAATTCTTCAACAATGACCCTTACAAAGCTTTCTGTTACAAATTTTCCCCCCTAGTCCCCACCCCTTTCCTAGATGGCAGGAAATCCACTACATGTTAATTATGTTAAAATACTTGACAAATAGAATATATGTATACATATTTCAAACTTATTGTTGTGCAAGAAAAATCGTATCTACAAAAAAAATCATAGAAAGGAAACACAATGCAAGCAAACATCAATAGAGAGCATGAAAATGTTATGTTGTGGTCCACATTTCATATCCCTCTCCCTGGGTGTGTATGGCTTTCTTCATCACTGAACAATTGGAACTGGTTTGAAACATTTCATTGTTGAAGAGAACCATGTCCATCAGAATTGATCATCATATAGTCTTGTTGTTGCCGTGTATAATGATCTCCTGGTCCTGCTCATTTTGCTCAGCATCAGTTCATGCAAGTCTCTCCAGACCTCTCTGAAATCATCCTGCTGGTCGTTTCTTACAGAATAATAATATTCCATGACATTCATATACCATAATTTATTCAGCCATTCTCCAGCTGATGGGCATCCATTCAGTTTCCAGTTTCTAGCCACTACAAAAAGGGCTGCCACAAACATTCTTGTACATGTGGGGCCCTTTCCTTCCTTTAAGATTTCTTTGGGATATAAGCCCAATAGAAACACTGCTGGGTCAAAGGGTATGCACAGTTTGGTAACTTTTTGAGCATAGTTCCAAATTACTCCCCGGAATGGTTGGGTCCATTCACAATTCCCCCAACAATGTATTAGTATCCCAGTTTTTCCACATCCCCTTCAACATTCGTCATTATATTTTCCTGTCATCTTATCCAATCTGAGAGCCAACTCTTCTATTTCTATCCCCCCCCCAAAATTAAAATAACTCAAACTTACCCTTCTTCCAATATTCATTATTTCTTTTCAGGCTACCACACTGCCATCCTTCTAATTATCTGCATTTATAAGTTAAAAATCATCCTTAATTCTTCCCTCTCCATTGTGCCTCAACATATGCAATTAATTGTAATTTTTTGTCACTTCTACCTCCACAGTATCTCCCATATCTGTTCTTTTCTTTACCAAAATTACCACAGTTATAGTTTAGTACCTTTTTATCCTAGATTATTGCAACTGTCTGCTAACTGGTCTTCTTTGAAGTTTCGTTTGCCAATTTATCTTCCAGATATCTGCCAATATAATCTTCCTATAGCACATATATGTGGTTAAATATCGAAATACTGATACAGTATGCCTAATCATGGGATATCTTTGCGGAGGACTTATCAGTGGATCACCACTGAATCTAGTGAAAAAAACACTCATATGAAAAGTGCTAAATTGTGCTTAGCACTTAAAAACCTTAAGAGTTTCTATTGTACTTTTCTAGACTCATTTCATATATTGCCCTTTTCTCATTCTGTCTTCCAGTGTGTACCACCCTTAATCATAAGAGCTCAAAATGTCATTTTCTGCTTCTACAAATTCCCCCAAACAAATCTCCATGTTCACAATGTTCCTTTTAGGTTCAGTCAGATGCCACTTTTACGTGGTTAAAATGAATTTTCTCAGTTGTAATGTCAGATTTTTTGACTCTGTAGCATAATAGATAGAGAGTCCTAGATTTAGTTGAGTATTCCTTTGGTAAAATTGCATTCCAAACCCTTATTAACTCTGCATCCTAAATAACTTAATTAGTCTATATAGGGGATATCTACTTAGTGTCTATCTACTATGTAATAGTTTGTTGAAAGAGAGAAGAAATTCCTGATAGAATCACAGATCTTTGCTGTAGCTTCTCAATTGTAGGTTCTGGACTTCAGCAGAAAAAAATAAGGCAAGGTCAGTTTCATTGTGGCTAGCAGGTTATGGGGTATTATCTTTATTTCTGATTGCATGAGGAATCACAATACTTGGGTTTTAGTCTCCAAATAAAACCTTATTAGTTATATGACTATAAGTAGTTCACATAACATCTTTTTTCCTTAATTTCTTAATCTGTAAGTGAAGATGAATATGTGTTCTAACTCTTAGTTGTTCTGAAGTGGTAGGATAAGCTTTTGATTTATAAAAAAGGACTATATATATATGTATAATATTATAATAACAATGGTAATAATAAAAACAGAAGCCAAGATTTATATATCAGTTTAAGGTTTGCAAAACACTTTATAAATATCTCATTTTATTCTCACAACTTTAAAGGGTAGATACTATTATTAGCCCCTTTTTTGGATGAGGATCTTGAGGCAGACAGTGATTAAGCAACATAATTAATAAGTGTCTGAAGTAGGATTCAAATCCAGGTCTTCCTAACTTCAGGTCTACCTGCCTCTATTATTATCTCCAGCTCTGACTTCAACTATCAAACTAGATAACTTTGGAGAAGGCACCCACCTCTTTGAGATATAATGTGAGAAACAGAGAGAGACAGAAACAGATGAGGGAGTTAAAGAGGAAGAGAAGCAGATGGAGGAGAGAAACACAGAAAGAGAAACAAAGAGGGAGACAAAGAAAGTATATGAGTGAGATTGTGTGTGTGTGTAAGAGAGAGAGAAAGACAGAGGCAGAGAATGCTTAGTCTCAGTATGATGACTTTTACCTTTTATTGTCTCTTTGTTGAAATAATTACTGCACTATTTGGTGCAAATAGAAAAAAGTGATTGATTTGGGGTCAGATGACTTGACTTCAAATAGTTCCACTGTTGCTTGGTACCTGTGTGAAATTTAGCAAGTCAATAGTTTCCACAAGTGAAGAAGGATGAATTTCACTAGACTGACTTCTAGGACCACTTGTATCTTGAAGTCTATGAAAACAAAATTTGAAAAAAATGCTTTACATACACTATAATCTTTGGGCTTTACTACAACTCTGGAAAATACTGTAATGTGGAATATTATTATCCTCATTTTACAGAGGAAAGACTTAGAGAGTTTAATCTAGATATCCATGATTAGATAGTTAATCAGTTTTTGAGGAAGGAATGGCACTCACTTTTTTCACTCTCCTACCTGTTCAGTTTTCTTACACCTTTACTCCTTGACATGTACTCTTCGATGGAATGGCAGTAGCCTCAAGGTTGTTCCAGAAACAATATACTCTGTCTTTTGGCTGTGGGCATATTCTTTGGCCTTGTCAGGTGCCTGGAATGCTGTCCCTCTTCCATTATGATTACCTATCTCCCTGTCTTTAATTTAAACCCCATCTTTGATGCCTTGTCTAATCCTTCTTAATTCCAGTACTTTCTCTTTTTTAATTGTTTCCTATTTATTCCATACATAGTTTGGTTTATGTATATATATGTTTGCATTATTGCTTATCTCATTAGATTGAAAGCTCCTTGAGGACAGAGACTATGTTTTGCCTCAATTGTATCTTCAGATCTTAGCACCTTGCCTGGCACATATATTGCATAATGAATATTTGTTGAATTGAATACATCACATTATTTCTCTCACAGGTTATGATTCTATGTTGCTTCATCCTTCCTGTTGCTGGGGGAAGAATAAACTCATATTCATAATTTTGTGACCACACAGCTTCTAACTGTGATGATTTGTAGCATATCTAAACAAAAAGAAATATCACTATCCAAAATAGCTGGGGGTGGGGTGGTATGGAAAAGAGCTGTTTTACAAAGAAAGGTTTAACTTAAATGGCAACAGCTTCAGATCGGAAAAAATCCCAGGGAGAGTGGGGTGGGAGCTAGGGAAGAAGGGAAAATACCAGGGTCAGGATCATACCAGAATAAATACTTGTAAAGTGTAGCCTCAGGCTGTGCTCTGCAGTTTAAAGGCTGTCAGCACAAGCTCTTGGTGAATGAGGGAGGGAACCTGGTGACTGACCACAGGGATGTCTTAGCTCAGCAGGAGCAGAGGAAATAAATTTGGCAACGATAAAACAAGCCAGTAGAAAGACTAAATAAAGACTAAAGAATTACTCAGACATCATATTCTCAATTACTACAATCCACCTAGCAAGGAGCCAAGCTTCACTCCAGAGCCAGAGATTAACTTTAATTCAGAAAATGAGAGACATCTGTGAATAATGAAATTCTGCTGCAATTCAGTACTATGGCAAGGGAATA
The DNA here is from genome assembly GCA_023553655.1 of Myrmecobius fasciatus. Classification (NCBI taxonomy): domain Eukaryota; kingdom Metazoa; phylum Chordata; class Mammalia; order Dasyuromorphia; family Myrmecobiidae; genus Myrmecobius; species Myrmecobius fasciatus. The sequence continues at coordinate 63,876 of JAJPUD010006065.1, read as the reverse complement.
TCAAAGGAGCCCAAATATTTCCCCAATAGCATCTCCTGAAAATGAAGTTTAAATTAACTTTTATAAGATTTACCTTCCTTGTCCCTTCTAGAGTCACACCTTCCCCTTCCTTTCTATCCCCCGCCCCCGCCCCAGTCTGTGCTTGGCCCTCAGTCTTACATCAGCTGATTAGAGAGAGATCTGGTGAATTTAAGTGAATTCCCCCTGAGAGATGTATGGAGATAGAAGATTTAAGAGGTCTCTATTCAGGAGATGAGAAGAGAATAAGGGAACAGAAGAAATGACTCTCTCTAACCCTTTTCTTGCAGTGTTTAAACTATTAAGATTTTCCTTCCTTTCCCTTTCTTCCTCTTCCATGCCCTCCAGTGCTATAGTACATACTTTGGGCTTATTGGAAAGGAGAAAATTTAATTCTACCTTTACTAGGGAACTAGTAGAGTATTCCAAAAATCTGAGTGCAACTTTAAACTACTTCAGCTTTCTTTCTCTCTCCCTTTTCTTTGCCTTTTGTCTTTCTCTCCCTCTTCTTCTTTTTCCACTTTCATTTTGAACATATAAATTTTATATCATATCAATTAGTATGCAAATACATACATATAAACACATTGTTTATATATATATATATATACCTTAAATACATTCCAGTGATAGCATAGAGTCTGGCATTTATGTTTATTGACTGGCTGCCACATACATGTGTATATGTGTTGAGGTTATCAAAACTTAAAGCTGTGTGCAGAATTTAGGACCCCTCTCTCTATGTGAGGTACATTTAATAGAAATTGATAGTGTAAATATCATTATCTACACTTTTGAATTGGGAAAACTGAGGAAGAGAGAGGTAAAAATGATTTGCAGGACTTATTAACTGGATATAGATTCAATCTTTCCATTATTTTGTGCTATCTTTTCATATCAGTTGATCATTTGGTCAACAAATATTTACTGATAGCATTTCAGGGACACATTAAAGTATATATTTTTGTACAAATCAAGGACCCTTTGGTCAGCTTAAGTTATGGGGGAAAAGATCATCTGTCTTTCTTAAATTCCCAGAGTGACAATAGCTGTTGAAAAATTTAGCTTCCAGGGAGTCAAACTGAAAACAAAAATGAGAATTAACAGTGGGGTTTATTTTAATAAATGAGCATTCAATATCCATGTAGATTGATTGCACATTGAATAACTTCTTTCAGGGTTTGTGTGGGAGAATTAAATGAAAATAAACTGCACTTCATCAAAAGTAGAATGCTCTGTGATGTAGAATTTAGGATTCTTAATTATGATTAATATTATATATTATACCTAAGGAATTTTCAGTAGGAAATATAGCACTAAAATAAATCAAAAGATGGATCACTAATTTTAAAAAAGTTAAAAGGTCAAAAGTCATTTCATGATGAGATCAACTAAGTAATGTCTTTGTTAGACATTTTGTCTATTGATATTGGTATTGAATATGTTTTCCCAGTAGCAAGTTTATATCTGTTAATATTTAATAATAATATTGAATTAATTAGACAAAGTTAAAGTTATCCCTAGTCATTCATTATAACCTGCTATTTTATCTTGGAAGAGAACACCATAGAATGAAAATTGTTTATACAAATGTGAGTCAGACTTAAATCATATACTGACCCAAATAAATAGTATTGCCAAGCTAAATGGGAGTAATAATCTAGAAATTCATAGGACTGTTTTTAGACTTTAACAGTTTAATGCTCTTAAACCTCTTTTCTGTCCTTGGTTGAAGGATCTTCCAGCTGTGCTTATTATATATCATTTAATGACTGTATTGATGTGATAGGGAAAGCTCCCCTGGCTGGCTTTGTAAGTTATTTTCAATCCCAGTGGGATTTGATTTGGGAACATCAGCTGCCTAGTGCACAATATGGAGAAAAGATGCTGGAGAGCAACTGAATATAGCTGATCTTAACACTGAGTGGATTTACTGTTAAAAACAAAAAACAAAAATAACAACAACAAAGAAACAACTATTGCTTAAAATACAAGGACTCTGAAAAAGGTATAAATCTTTTTGGTAAGAACCTATTAATTGCTTTATATGGTACTGAATTGCTCTACTAATCTCAGTTTGGTACTAAATTTGACTGAAAAGATCATTCAGTGTGGTTGAACATGAGCATAAAGTTGCAACTTATGGTGCTGAAACCCCATGAAGAGTCCACCTCTTAGGTTCCCCAGAACCCAGTTGCCATTGGTATGATAATATAGAAATTCTCAGGTCAATTTTTTTTTTCATTCGGAAATCTAAGTAGGGTTCTACACATGTCTATACCTACTAATTCATATTTGTGGCAAATCGAGGAAACCTGGAAAATGGTGACTCTAAACTGTTCATAAAACTACAGGATTTCAGAGTAGGGTAAAATCTCAGAGGTCAATTGACCCAACTAGTACATGACTAGGGATACTCTTTGTAACATCTCCAAGAGTAGTCTCATTCAAAATCTAGTTGAAGACTTCTATTGTTTGGGGACCATCAGCTCTCAACGCAGCCCATTTCACTTTTGGAAGGCTTTTGTGCTTGGCATTTACATAGGTTTGCCTGGAAACTATGAACTCCCAGATGAGATCAGTATATGTTTCGTTTTGCAAAGCTATTTTACTTTGTTATAAGAGACTTATTCTGAGGTGGGAATAAACTATAAATGTTTAAAATATAAACATAAAACACAAGTAAAAACTTCTAAAATAATTTATTTAAATGGGATTGAACACATTTTGATCAGCTTTAGATGCTCCTTTATGACTGTTCTAACACCATACCTCATACTTTCATTAAGTGAGACCATGCCCATGCTCTTGTCACTTAAAATGTTAATGGACTACATAAGTAGTCATCACTAAAATAAGAAAGTTGGACTGGATTTCTTAGGACTTTTCCATCTCTGACAAGTTTCTTCTATGCTGAATGTAGTATACTCTTCAAATTTTGGAAGCTCAGGTTTAATGGATGCTTCTAGTTTCTTGCCTTTCTTTCCTTCTTAACTCCAGTGTTATCTGGATAAAGAAATATTGATGATTAATTCCAGACCATGATGTCACCACTTCAGCCTTTTACCTCATTTCCTTCTTGGTAGAAATGTTAATTCTGTCCTTGACAAGAATCTAGATTCCAAAGGATAGATATTTGCCTTATCTTGCCCAGAGCAAGGCTTTTAACTCTTTTCCTAACCATAGCCATGGCCTGTATCTCTTATTTCCTGACTTCCCTTTCAGCTTCATTTTATGTCTTTCCTGGATAATTGGACTATAAGCTCTGGGAGGGCAAGTAATGTAGGTATGCATAATTATAGTAAATATTTAGTAAATGCTTGTGGATTGATTGTAGTTCCCCTTAAGTATTGTCTTCTCGCTTTAGAATATAAGCCCTCTGTGGTCAGGGATTGCTTTCTTCTTTGTATTTGTATCACCAGCTCTTAATTAATACCTGGCCCATAGTACTTATAGTAAATATTTTATCATTATATTTGCAGATACCTCTATCTCTATTTCTACGCATATGCACACATATATTTCTATATCAATCTATCTATAACTTTAGAAACTTTGGTAGATTTAGTAACTAGCAAGAAATAAAAATGTATATATGTGTTCAAGATCAATCTGCTTTAGACAAAACTATTAATTTGATAAAATGGTATTTAGGTTCTTCTATATTCCTTTATATAAGCAGGTAAGAGGTGCAATGGATAAAGCATCAGGACTAGATTCAGGAAAACCTGAGCTTAAATATGGCCTTTAACTCAGTGGCCAAGGCAAGTCACTTAAAACTCTGGTTGTCTTAGTTTCCTCATCTATAAAATGGAGATTATTATAGCACTTGTCTCCCAGGGTGTTGTGAGGCCCAGCAATCTTTCTACTGTGTTACCTAACTGCCCTGTTAAAAAAAAAAAATCATGATAGGCTTTAGTAGATACTTGGTATATTAGCAATAGTGAATTATACAAGACAAATAAGAAAGTTAAATAAGAATCCATGGTAAGAGCCAAATTAATGAAATAGACAATGACTGCTAAAGTAGTTGTGAGGATGGAGAGGGTAAGGATAAAAAGCCTGAGCTACCATCATTAAAAGTTTCTGGTTAATAAAGCAGCTTTAAATGCTATGAAAACATCACTTGGGTATTTTTTCTTGGAGAAGGAAAAAAGGAGAGGAATTTGCATTTTAACATAAGAGCAAACAAGTAACTGTCCACAAGGCCTAAGTATATGGTAAAATAATAACCAGTAAAATTTCTAATCCAAATATTCCAAATTTGGTATACCATGCACATAAAAAGGTCCATTTTTGATCCCTTAGGTAGAATGAACTGTGCCAGAAAGTGCAAGATATGACATTTTAGAAAAAAAAAACATACCAGTAATTTTGTGGTCTAAAAATAAAATAAAGTCTGGGATATATTCTTTTGTCTGGGGTATTAAGAAATCTATCCACTCAGACCAAGTAAAAGCAAAGATAGACTTAATTAAAAGAGACAAAGAAGGAAATTATATCTTCCTAAAGGGTACCATAGATGATGAAGCAATATCAATACTAAACATGTATGCACCAAGTGGTATAGCATGGAAATTCCTAGAGGAAAAGTTCAGACAGATGCAAGAAGAAATAGACAGCAAAACTATAATAGTGGGGGATCTCAACCTCCCTCTCTCAGAACTTGATAAATCAAACCACAAAATAAATAAGAAAGAAGTTAAGGAGGTAAACAAAATGTTAGAAAAGTTAGATATGATAGATCTTTGGAGGAAATTAAATGGAGACAGAAAGGAGTTTACTTTTTTCTCAGCAGTCCATGGAACTTATACAAAAATTGACCATGTGCTAGGACACAAAAACCTCAAAATCAAATGCAGGAAGGCAGAAATAATAAATGCATTTTTTCAGATCATGACGGAATAAAAATCACATGCAATATAAGGCCAGGAGAAAATAGACCAAAAACCAATTGGAAACTAAATAATTTTATCCTAAAGAATGAATGGGTGAAACAGCAAAATACAGACACAATTACTAATTTCATTCAAGAGAATGACAATAATGAGACCACATACCAAAATTTGTGGGATACAGCCAAAGCGGTAATAAGGGGAAATTTTATATCTCTAGATGCTTATTTGCATAAAATAGAAAAAGAGAAAATCAATGAATTGGGCTTGCAACTAAAAAAGCTAGAGAAAGAACAAATTAAAAACCCCCAATCAAATACCAAACTTGAAATCCTAAAAATAAAAGGAGAGATTAGTAAAATTGAAAGTAAAACAACTATTGAATTAATAAATAAAACTAAAAGTTGGTTTTATGAAAAAACCAACAAAATAGATAAACCTCTAGTTAATTTAATTAGAAAAAGGAAAGAGGAAAATCAAATTGTTAGTCTCAAAAATGAAAAGGGAGAACTTTCCACCAATGAAGAGGAAATTAGAGCAATAATCAGGAGTTACTTTGCCCAACTGTATGCCAATAAATTTGATAACTTAAGTGAAATGGAGGAATATCTACAAAAATATAGATTGCCCAGATTAACAGAAGAGGAAATAAATTACTTAAATAGTCCCATTTCAGAAAAAGAAATAGAACAAGTCATTAATCAACTCCCTAAGAAAAAATCCCCAGGACCAGATGGATTTACATGTGAATTCTACCAAACATTTAAAGAACAGTTAACTCCAATATTATATAAACTATTCGAAAAAATAGGAAATGAAGGACTCCTACCAAACTCTTTTTATGATACAGACATGGTACTGATACCTAAACCAGGTAAAACAAAAACAGAGAAAGAAAATTATAGACCAATCTCCTTAATGAATATTGATGCAAAAATCTTAAATAAAATATTAGCAAAGAGATTACAGAAAATCATTCCTAGAATAATACACCATGACCAAGTAGGATTTATACCAGGAATGCAGGGATGGTTCAATATTAGGAAAACTATTAACATAATTGACTATATTAATAACCAAACTAACAAAAACCATATGATAATCTCAATAGATGCAGAAAAAGCATTTGATAAAATTCAACATCCATTCCTATTAAAAACATTAGAGAGTATAGGAATTAATGGACTTTTCCTTAAAATAGTCGGTAGCATCTATTTAAAACCATCAGCTAGCATCATATGTAATGGTGATAAACTGGAACCATTCCCAATAAGATCAGGGGTGAAACAAGGTTGTCCACTATCACGATTACTGTTCAATATTGTATTAGAAATGCTAGCCTTGGCAATAAGACAAGAAAAAGAGATTAAAGGAATTAGAGTAGGTCATGAGGAAACCAAATTATCACTCTTTGCAGATGATATGATGGTCTACTTAGAGAACCCTAGAGAATCAACTAAAATACTATTAGAATTAATCCACAACTTTAGCAAAGTTGCAGGATACAAAATAAATCCACATAAATCATCAGCATTTTTATACATCACCAACAAAATGCAACAGCAAGAGATACAAAGAGAAATTCCATTCAAAATAACTATCGATAGTATAAAATATTTGGGAATATATCTGCCAAGGGAAAGTCAGGATCTATATGAGCAAAACTACAAAACACTCTCCACACAAATAAAGTCAGATCTAAACAATTGGAAAAACATCAAGTGCTCTTGGATAGGTCGAGCGAATATAATAAAGATGGCAATACTACCTAAACTAATCTATCTATTTAGTGCTATACCAATCAAACTCCCAAGAGATTATTTAACTGAACTAGAAAAAATAACGACAAAATTCATCTGGAAAAACAAAAGGTCAAGAATTTCAAGGGAATTAATGAAAAAAAATGCAAATGAGGGTGGCCTAGCTGCACCAGATCTAAAACTATATTATAAAGCAGTGGTCACCAAAACCATTTGGTACTGGATAAGAAATAGAGTAGTGGATCAGTGGAATAGGTTAGATTCACAGAACAAAATACTCAATGACAATTGTAATCTAGTGTTCGATAAACCCAAAGACCCCAGTTTTTGGGATAAAAACTCACTATTTGACAAAAACTGCTGGGATAATTGGAAACTAGTCTGGAAGAAATTAGGCATTGACCCACACCTAACACCATATACCAAGATAAGGTCAAAATGGCTTCATGATCTAGGCATAAAGAATGATATTATAAACAAATTAGAACAATGTAGGATGGTTTACCTCTCAGACCTGTGGAGGGAGAAGGAATTTGTGACCAAAGAAGAACTAGAGGTCATCATTAATCACAAAATAGATAAGTTTGACTATATCAAGTTGAAAAGTTTTTGTACAAACAAAATGAATGCAGACAAGATTAGAAGGGTAGCAGTAAACTGGGAAAATATTTTTACATCCAAAGGTTCTGATAAAGGCCTCATTTCTAAAATATATAGAGAATTGACTCAAATATATAAGAATTCAAGCCATTCTCCAATTGACAAATGGTCAAAAGATATGAACAGACAATTTTCAGAGGAAGAACTTGAAACTATTTCCGGTCACATGAAAAGGTGCTCCAAGTCACTATTGATCAGAGAAATGCAAATTAAGACAACTCTGAGATACCACTACACACCTGTCAGATTGGCTAAAATGACAGGAAATGATAATGATAGCTGTTGGAGGGGATGTGGGAAAACTGGGACACTGATACATTGTTGGTGGAACTGTGAACGGATCCAACCATTCTGGAGAGCAATTTGGAGCTATGCTCAAAGAGTTATCAAACAGTGCATACCCTTTGACCCAGCAGTGTTTCTACTGGGCCTATATCCCAAAGAGATTTTGAAGGAGGGAAAGGGACCCACATGTGCAAAAATGTTTGTGGCAGCCCTTTTTGTAGTGGCAAGAAACTGGAAATTGAAAAGATGCCCATCAATTGGAGAATGGCTGAATAAATTATGGTATATGAATGTTATGGAATATTATTGTTCTGTAAGAAATGACCAACAGGAGGATTTCAGAGAGGATTGGAGAGACTTGCATGAACTGATGCTGAGTGAAATCAGCAGAACCAGGAGAACATTATACACAGCAACAAGACTATACGATGATCAATTTTGATGGACATGGTTCTCTTCAACAATGATGTGATTCAAACCAGTTGTGCTGCGATGAAGATAGTCATATACATCCAGAGAGAGGCCTGTGGGAACTGAGAGTGAACCACAACACAGCATTTTAACGCTTTCTGTGAATATTTCCATGCATTCTGTTTTCCTTCTTAGGTTGTTTTTTTT
>JAJPUD010006065.1:440-50640 GCA_023553655.1 Myrmecobius fasciatus | reverse complement strand
GGGGGGAGGGAAAGGAAAAGCTTAGGAAAAAAAAGTTTTTTTTGCAAAGGTCAATGTTGAAAGGTCACTCATATGTTTTGCAAATAAAAAGCTTTATTAAAAAAAAAAAGAAATCTATCCAGTATTTATAGCTCTTTACATTTTTTTTTTACTCTAAAGGACAGAACTATTTAGGAAAAAAAATCCCCTTTCTTCTTCCCCTATTTGTGATTAATAACTTTCCATTTTCATGTATAGCAAGAACTAAATCAGAATCCCACAGAGTACGGTATGCTCAACATTTGGTCACAGTTTGAAGACATTTTCAAATTGTCTCCCCCCCACCCCAAAAAATGGATTGTCAGAAAAATTATTTTCTTTGAAATTCTTAATGATTATTTTACCTAAGTATATATGGTCCTAGTATACTTTTTCTGTTTTCATTAACTATTCATGTATTATGATAGTACGCCATATCTCCATATTTAAATTTACCTAAAATTTAGAGAGAAAGAAAACTGGCAGAATGGATTATTATTATTGGAGGGATAAAGATAAAATGGATTACCTTCCACCTAATGTGAGGAAGTTTCTATTCTATCATCCTAATTTAATAGACTAATTTGTCATTTGAACATATTAGATAACCATGGATCCATAACCATAATAATCATAGGATCATGGATCAAGAGTAAGAAGATACTTTATTTTCAATCAAGTTCAAACCCTTAATTTTACAAATGAGGAAACTGAGCCTGGGAGAAGTTCTTTGGAATTCACAGAGCTAGTAAATTTCTAAGCCACAATTCAAACACAGACCTTTTGGTTTTTCAAGCCTAACTACCCAATGTCCCCTCTAACATGCCCAAAATTTATTTTCCCTATGCTTTCTCTTCTCTGGACTTTGGCTGTCTTCCTCCCTAACACTCCTGCTTCTGACTCTTCTGGAATTTTTCACACAACATGCTTATACTTCATATTGATTCACTTGATCCTTCTCTGGCCAATCTCCAGCCCTTCCCTAACCCTTTGTGATATCAAAGATGGGTCTCCCCTCTCTGTAAATTCCAACATTTAATTTTCTTAGTATCTTTCACTTTGGAGGAAATCAATGTCAACTCCAGCATTTTGGCCCCTTGATTTGCCTAAAGAAGTGATGTTGGAGAATTCATTGGTATTAGTTGTGTAAATTCCCAAAACTGTCATTAAAGGCTTGGGGGAGGGGAATTCAATTCAACATTTGTATATTGCCAAAATTGCTACATTAATAAAAGCATTTAGCAAACTTCCCACCTAAAGTATTTTTCTGCTTCCTTTTAGAATTCTCCATTTACTACAGATTTCCAAGAATTTTAGGTTTCCAATTAAAATTGCATTTTCATAGCAAAGGGCAGAATAACTATCATCTGTAACCCTCCAAATATGTTTTTAGTTTCCTTTCCTTTTGTGCTTTCCAAAGAGTCCCCTATTTGCTATTTTTGTTATTCAATCATCAGATCATCATCAGAACATCAGATCAAGACATTCATCAAAATGTATCTGTCCTTTTTTTCTCATTCTTAGGGCTGTCATGCTCTATTTGAAAGAAGAAAAGCTAATCTGATCAATTAAGCCAGTAGTTTTTTTTTAACTTTTTATAGCTATCATCCACCTTTTAAGGAAAAAAATCAAGCTCCTGAACATTTTTCTCAAAACAATATGCACAAAAGAATTTCTCAGTATTTTGTTGAACTAAAATTAAGCATTTATTGCATTTTATAACAACAGAAAAATCTTAATTTAAAAATAAACACAATACAAATTTAATAATGTAGGTTTTTAAGTCAACTTACACTTCATTTACTAAAATGAATGTCATGAAATACAATGAATTTTTAGTACTTTTGTTTCTCATACAAAGATTATTTAAATTTATACTTCACATTTAAATAAAGCTAGCAATACAATAATATGCCTCATGTATGTCATGAACCTCTATCAACTATCAGTGATGGTAGATTGACCCTACCTCTTAGTATTCTTCCCCCTAGCCCTAACTATATGGAGCTCCAACAAAACTGAAAGCCATATTTTAATTAAAACGTACATATTAAGTGATGTCATATAACAGACACTGGGAATATAAATATTTACATGAAGCAGTCCTTACACCTAAAGAACAGATATTCTACTATAGAAATGTGTATGTGATCTTGAGTTCATAACAACACAGAGACCCCTAGGGTTTCTTCTCAAAGTTCTGAGGCAAGAATTCCCCATATCCAAAAGTAAAAAATAATAATGATATATCATGACAACAATAACCATTTTCATAATACCTGCTATGTGCCAATAATTGTGCTGACAACTGCAAATATTAGTTGTTAGTCTCACAACAACACTGGAGAGTATTGCTATTATATTTCCTATTTTACAGCTAAGAAAACAGGCTAAGAGAGGTCAGATATGACTTGCTAAGGATCACACAGCTCGGAAGCATCTGATACCAATCTTGAATTCAGATCCTCTTGGTTCCAGACCTAGTGCTCTATCCATTCTACCACCTAAGCTGAACTTGCTCTTTGGTCACTTCCAAACATGGATCTGGGAAATATTAGCCCCACACAAACCCCAAATCTCTAGTCTCCATCTAAATGACTGAAGTTAGCATGAAGAGGAAGGGAAGAATTAAAGATAATAAGGTACAAGGGAACACAGTGCAACCTCAGTGTGCTTATATCCTGGAAGCAGATTTTGGTACAAGTCTCTGTATGTTCTTGGTGCAAGTCTTCCAGTTCTGCTGTCTCTACTTTTCACCAGGTCTTTTTCTCTAGCTGCAGTCAAGAGACTATGATAATTCACCTCAGGGACGATGATAACTGCCTTCCTGGATGGGAAGAGCAAGCTTTTCTTTCAGTCTTTCCCACCAGTGGCATTACTATTTATATATCCCACTTGCACAAATGGACCCCAACCTAACAATTAAACCATCTCTACAAAATCCAAAATTTGACCTACTGGATATAAACCATATTAAACAATTTGGATTGTAGTTCCTGTCAATTGGAGCTAATTTTCCACTTTTGTTTTGCTTATGTGTGTGTATGTATGTCTCTCTGTGTGTTATTTGAACTTTGTTTTCTGTGGGGAAAAAAGCGCAAGAATTGTATTAAAAATACCTGAAAAATTTGACCCATATTTTATACCTCCATGGTTTTGTTCCATAAAGGAGAGAGGAAGTTGGCAGACTTTGAGCTAAGGCTTGTATGTGCATGGGAAGGGGATTCATGGTTGATTTTCAGTTCTCCACCTTCAATTGATGTAACCACAAAAAGTAAAGGGCATAATGGACATAATGAAGTATTAATATAGGAAATTCATATATGTGAATATACATGAATGAAAAGGATCTCTGCTCTGTGTCCCCTATGGAGATTGTGCAGATTTCTCTGATGGAATTGAAAGGGCAGATAGGAATTGGGTGGTTGAAAACTGATTATCTTCCTGGAATTCTTTAAATAGCTAAGCCTATAAACCCTGGAATCAGTGGAAGCAATTTTTCAGTTTGAGTCAGTATGAGCTCTGAATACTTTTGTGAAGCATGACCCTTGTACCTGTACCAAAGAGTAGTTGCAAATGGGATGAGTAGGAAGAATATATTTCTTCCACCATCATTAGCGATGTGGTCTAGCCACAAAGTTACTTGCCAGATAGGAGATATCCAACCTACAATTCAGTGTATAAGGCACAGGTGAGGGAACAGAGAAACATTCCCTAGTCAGGAATAGACTCAAAAATAGTGACTCAAGAGAGGAAGCAGTTTAGAAAAGTATTATCCACCTGACAACAGGGAAGAAAAAAACTGGCCTTTTAAAATTAAAAAATAGCTTTTTATTTTAAAATACATGCAAAGATAGTGTTCAATATTCATCTACAAAATCGTGTGTCCCCAATTTTTCTCCCTCCTTTTCCCCACCCTCCCCTAGACACCAAGTAATCCAATATATGTTAAACATGTGCAATTCTTCTAAACATATTTTGACATTTATCATGCTGCACAAGAAAAATCAGATCAAAAAGAAAAAAAATGAGAAAAAAAAAACAAAAAGCAAGCAACAAAAAAGGTGAAACAACTATGTTGTGATCCACATTCAGTTCCTACAGTTCTCTTTCTGGATGCAGATGGCTCACTCCATCACAAGTCTATTGGAATTGTCCTAATTCACCTTGTTGTTGAAAAGAGTCACATCCATCAGAATCATGATCACATAATCTTCTTGTTGCTGTGTACAATATCTCTTGGTTTTACTCACTTCACTCAGCATCAGTTCATGTAAGTCTCTCCAGGCCTCTCTGAAATCATCCTGTTGGTCGTTTCTTATAGAACAATAATATTCCATAAACATTCATATACCATAACTTATTGAGCCATTTCCCAACTGATGGGTATCCACTCAATTTCCAATCCCTTGCTACTACATAAAGGGCTGCCAAAAGCATTTTTGCACATGTGGGTCCCTTTCTCTCCTTTATAATCTCTTTGGGATACAGACCCAGGAGAGACACTGCTAGAGGTATGCATAGTGTGATAGCCCTAGAATGGTTGGATCAGTTTACAATTTCACCAACAATGTATTAGTGTTCCACTTTTCCCACATCCCCTTAAACATTTATTATTATCTTTTCCTGTCATCTTAGCCAATCTGAGAGGTATGTAGTGATACTTCAGAGAACAGCTATGTTTCCAAGGGGAATTTGAACCTGACAATCAAGAGTCAAATTGTAGAAAGGATCCCATTGGTAGAGAAAGGACTTTGAAGCTCTATAGTACTGAAAGCATATGTTGCCTATATGTCTTCTCTCTCTCTCTCTCTCTCTCTCTCTCTCTCTCTCTCTCTCTCTCTCTCTCTAATATATATATATCAGTGCCATTATATCCCAATTTCATGCTCATTCTTCTCTGTTTATTTGTGAAAGGTCTTACCCCAGGTTCACAGGGAAATGTTTTGTAGCTATAAATCTTACTATACTATAATATTAAATTCCTGTGGTTTGAGATAATTTTATCTCCTGGCTGACTTAATGAGAAACATACTGGTGTGGACTCATGAACCATAATTTATAAAGTCTTGTCCTACAGACTACCCTAAAACCTGGAGTAGCATCACTCTCTCACGAAGGCATTCATTCTATGAATCTGAGTGGAAGGGGAAGTAGACTATTTTTTGTGATGAATTCATGCTTTACCCAGGTGAAATATTTGTCTTTACAGTAATATCTTAATAAAAATAAGGTCATCTAAAAGTATGAATTCTTGAGATTCTTCTCAAATTACACTATGTAGGTAAGTGCTTTCTATGATAATGAATGTAACTAATAGTTTGTGCTAATTCCTAAAAAAAATTTGTACTAGAAAATTTGCATTAAAAGGATATAAGTAATATCTCTGTTTTATATTCATATTAATGTGGAAACTAATAACATATATATTATATATGTGTATATATATATATATATATACACACATATAAATAAACATCTATTCAAGGCTTTCTATCTTTTGGAAGTGTTGTCCATGCCCCTACACAAATCATCCATAAAGGCTACACCTAAATTCTATAGATCTTTCTCTAAGGTCTCTTGATGTTGCCTGGATAATGAATGGATCAAAAAAGCTATTTCTTTGTCTCCCTATATTATTCTTCTTTTCCTCCTTGCATCTTCTTAATTATAGCTGTTATTTTACTTCTATGCAATTCTTTGCTGATGATACATTTATTTTGCTGTCTTCACATGCGTCTGTATCCCTTTCCAGTGTCCTTTTGAGTGACTTAAGAACTTTAGTCTTTAGAGATTATGGAACTCCATGACTCATAGCCATTCAGCATCACCAAAAGAACACTGATTCTGAAATATTGGTCTTTGTTTCAGAGGGAATCTTAGAGTAATTAAAAACACTACACAAATTGAGAAAATAATAAAAGGAAAAAATTAAAAGAAAACAAATGTATTCTCTCTGAATTTTGATAAATGACAAAATGTGATTGTGTTTCTTCATTTCCTTTTTATTAATTAGTTAGGTTTTGCCAAAAACTCAATAAAATTACATAAGAGATCATAAAAGTAAAAAAAAAAAGCACTACATAATTTGCAGAGACATTTTATCCTATGCAATCCTAGGTCCAGATCACTGAACAGTATCATTTGAAATATATGTCTCAATGGGCCAATGTTTTCAGTTTTTCATCCAGCTATATATAATATAACCTGAAAAATAGACATTTTTCATAACTTTGTTCTTTCCTGAGCAGGTATGATTGAAATCTTTAGTGATTATATATCTCATTTAATTGGCTGGATGGTATTTAGAGGATTGATACAATTAGCACAATTTCAGAGAAATTTACAGAGAATAGCATCTCAAGAATCTCCTATCATTTTTCAAGAATGTCTCTTCCCTTTGGCTTCTACACTGGATAGTTGATAAAAGGGCTATATATCAATTTTGATTTATGCAAATGATATGCAGGATATCTAACATCATTAATAATAAATTTAAAAGCGGAATACTTAGAGATTTTGTCTAACACCTTCAGTTTTAGAAGCAACACCTGAGTCCCAAATAATAATAATAATAATAATAATAATAATAATAGCATTTAACATTATTTAGTGCTTTGAAGTTTGAAGTTTGCAAAATGTTTTATAAATGTTGTTTGAATCTATTTCTATACTTACACTATGAAATAGATGCTATTGTTATCCCTGTTTTCTAAATGAGGAAACTGATGCAGACAGAAATTAAATTATTAGTCCAATGCCATACAGCAATAAGTGCATGAGGCAGGATTTTATTCATGTCTAACTTACTCCAGGTTCACTACATATATACTATACCAATTAGTCATATATTTAATGTTTCCTGAGCCATAACTCTTTATTGGGTCATCTGACTTGGTCCAATTTTTATGCCCTCCATTAGAATTCATAGGCCTGCTCCTTCCTCACCAGAATCCTCAATTTACTACTGAGGAATGTCTCATGTGTCCAGAAAACTTGGAAAATTCTTCAGGAGATGTTTAATATATGTAGAAAAGTTCTCACTGATCTCAAAGAGCAATAAACTGAGCTACATATAGCCTAATATCTAAGTACACTAAAGGAGGTGGTACTCATAAAGGAGTCAGTGTGCTTGGCAGATATCGTTGCTAAAAATAAAAGGCTCTTATTTGGTGACTTTTAATATATAGATAAAGGAAGGCTCCCTGCTCGAGGGAGTACATAAGGGTGGCAGCACAGAGCAAGAATGCAGTGGAAACAAGGAATAGATACAATACCATTAGTCCCTTGACCAGTTGGGAAGAATCTAGGTTATGAAAATAGAAGAAATGTAATTCATTGATGTGCTTAGAGACAAGCTAAACAGATCCTTGGCTTTATGACTTCATCTTTCCCATGGTTCTTCCCAATAAGAATATAGGGTCTTATTTCATCCATAATGGTAGCATGCTATTGGGGGGTGATTTGGGGGCCAATACCTTCAAGACCAGGGCAGCACAATAAGCCCCCAAGTGGGCTATGAGCTAATCTG
Source organism: Myrmecobius fasciatus (assembly GCA_023553655.1). Classification (NCBI taxonomy): domain Eukaryota; kingdom Metazoa; phylum Chordata; class Mammalia; order Dasyuromorphia; family Myrmecobiidae; genus Myrmecobius; species Myrmecobius fasciatus. The sequence continues at coordinate 43,091 of JAJPUD010006065.1, read as the reverse complement.
TTTCCAAGCCAGGAGTGTTCCACAAAAAGGGATGTCCCATCTTGCCAGGGAAACAAGAAAATGGACCAGATTCAGAAGTCTTATAAAGATATGCAGAGTCACACCTCAGGCTTCCCATCTTTTAATGTTACACGTTAGACATATGAATTAGTGAAATTAAATGAAGGATAGGCTTTTTCTATCAAAGATATTTCCAGGCATAGAAGAGAGCAAAGAGATGTTACTGTGGAGCAATAAGAGAGAAAACATATGCAGAAACAGTGTATGGAGAGGAAGACTAATCCCCCAAAAGCAGAAGAGTTTTCTGTGTACATATTTGTGTATACTTACAATTTGTATATATGAATATATGGAGCTATTAATTACAGTTTATTGTTACAAGTATAAAATTTCAGCTGGACATCAATTTAGAAGCACTCTTATTATATCTTGATAAAATTTCTCTATTCAATTGTATGATCATCCTCATAAGAACTAATACTTACATTTAGTATTGATGAAAGTGTTCTGTTAGGGATACCACACAATTTGCATATTACCTTCCTTTATTCCAAAAAACTGTGAGGCATTACTTTGAATAATGGATCCTCTTTCTTTTAAGATTGGGAAGGACAGAAGCAACAGAAAAAAATATTCATTGGTTTGTAAGTGGTAGCAGAATATATACAAATATTATCTTCCCCCATTGCCATGTCATTCTTGCAGTGGTTTTGAAATTTGCATGGGGAAATGTGATAATTTGCACAAGCACTAACTAAATAAATGGCTTATTTTTTATGAACAAAGTGCAACATGAAATTAATTCCTAAAGAAACATTTTGAGGACAATAATACAGCTGTATTATGAAGTTTAAAATGATAAAACATGTTCCACAAACAATTAGGTTTAATAATTTATCAGCATAATTTAAGTTAGTAGATTTGATTCATTCACAATATGCTTTACAGTAGACAAAAATGGGCTTTTGTGTGGTTTTGAAAAGCATATTTACAGTTAATGAATATTTTTATTTGAAAAATAGATGCTTGTAGCATTCAAGAATGTGACTTTTTTCTCTAGTGTATTTTGTTACAAAAAAGACATATTTGTATTAGTTCTTAGCATTTTTGCTTGGCTAATGTAGATTTGATGTTGAGTAATGTTTGAATTGTATATGTAAGAAAAACAAATATTTGATGATTTTCCAATTCATTTGTATCTCCTAAATATTGTTTTAAATTTACCTGTTTGCTGCTTTGCAGAAAAAAAATATGGCAGTTATATTATAGTGGCTAGAATGTAAGCATACATTATTAAACCAAGCAGAGAAGAAATGAAAATCTTTCAAATGCAACATGTTCTTGGATCCACAAACACAGATGATAATCTCTCTAGTCCTTCTTATCCTGAACACTTTCTGCTGATATTTTCTTATAAAGCTTTCATAAAAGAATGTACCCAATGTGTTTTCAGGTCATATTATCCTTTTATTATTATCTCAGAGTTTCAGGTAGAATACCATTTACTTGTCTGTTATCCCTCATTCTTAAAATGTGACTGGCTGACCTTTTGTGATTATGTAAAATTTTATTCATACATACATACACACGTATGTCCTGAAAATAGATTCTATTTTCTTAGTGTCTCCCTGGCTAAGCATGGAGATATTCATTGCCAGTTTGTTGGCCAAATGGTTATTAATTCTCTGGCTATGACCTTTCATGAAATAAAGAAAAAAATGCAGCGTCTTGTTGTTGTTCAGTCAGGTCCACTTCTTCATGACCGTGTTTGGGGTTTTCTTGGCAAAGATTACTAGAGTGGTTTGTCATTTCTTTTTCTAGCTCATTTTAAGATGAGCAAGTGAGACTAATAGTTTTGGATAACTTGCCCAGGATCATATAGCTAGTATGTGTTTGAAGGCAGATTTGAATTCAGGAAGATGAATCTTTTTGACTCCAGCCCCAACATTCTATCCACTAAAAAATACAATTTCATAGTACATCTGTTCTTCTCTATGTAGTATTCATGTGAAGTAATTGCAAAAAGATTTCCATGAAAATAATTACAACTTTGCATGAGTATCTCTTCCTGGAGAGGAAAAATTAGAAAAATAATATGAAGCAGATAAGAATTTTCCATTAAATCAATACATGCCTTTATAATTGGTGACATAACCAGAAGTGTAATAGCTCAAGATGTGGCAAATATATGAAAAATCATGGATCAGGATTAATGATCAGGACGTGAAAGATTTGGCAGCGAGGTAGTATAATAAAAATATAGTAATAGAAACAAGTAAGATGAGTTCAAATTCAGCCTTGGACACTTAGTAGTTAGACAAGTCATTTAATCCGTGTTTGTCTCAAATTACTCATATGTAAAATAAAGATAATAATATCACCTACCTTCCAGGGTTGTTATGAGGATCAAATGAAACAATGTTTATAGACCATTTAGCAGAGTGCCTAGTATCTAGTAAGCATTATATAAAAGTTAATTGCTATCATCATCATCATCAATTATTATTGTAATCTACACAAAAGTGTGTTACCTCTAGATCATGAATATTTTTCCAAGAAGATAATTGGTATTCAGTGATGATGAAGAACACTGAATATTATCACAAAAATGAAATTGATATATTTTAGCAGATAGGAAATTACTTAGTGCTAGTATGGTTTTCATGTGTGAATTATTCCTGGATTACTTATCTCCGTATAAGAAGAACATTGATATTTTAGAGTAAAGATCAAAATTATTCAGTAAAGAAAGAATAAAAGAAATATCTCACATAATGAAACTGCCTTTTGACATATTTAAAAAATGTATAGATGATTTAAAATGTTAAATGGATGGAAAAAAATAATGATCAATCATTGAATCTGAAAAATAAGAAAATAATTTCATGCAGAGGTTAAAATGATTTAAATCAAATGTCAAAATAAAAGCAAAAAAGCCTAAAAATAATGTGTTAGCAAACGCTTGGCTTATTTTCAAAGCAGAGAGTTGGCATTCAAGGAAAAGAGTATTAGCTCATGTAAAATCTTACAAAGATAATGAGAAATTTGAACAGTATTACATCATAAAGTAAAAAGAAGCAGTGAAAAATAAAACCAATTCAAAGAAAATTTAGCTATTCTTCCAGCTAAATAAAGTTATCAATAATGTTATCCTGAAGGCACTGATGGATAAAAATGGCAGGAGGACAACACAGAAAAAGCAAATAAAAATATTTGTGATTTTTGCAACGTCTTTTTTTTTTTAAACTTTTTCTCACCTGGGAGGTCTATAATTTGTATATTTTCCCTACATATACCATATTCCATATGTATTTCTTCTATAGAGAGAATGTGTTCATTTAATGTATTAATTTTTGATTCCCTTCTTTTAGATTGCCCTTTACTTCAATATATTTATATTCCTAATTTGTCGTTCTCTCCTTTGGAGATCTCATCTTTGGAGATGCTCAGTAGTGTGGATTCAATTTTTTTTTTATTCTGTTAATCGTTTCTGCTCTTAGTGCTATACATGATTGAATTTGTTCCCTTTTAACTTCTCTAACTATTCTACTTTGTCTCTTTAATCATTCTGGAATATATTTCTGCAATTACATGTTCTCTTAAGAATACAAAAACTCTGTTTCATCGGGAGTTGAATCAATTTCTTTTGCCTTATATTAATTTGCAAAGGTTTATGATCTTTTTGGAGGTTTTTAGTATTCATCTTCCCTTTTAGCTTTAGCATATTTGGTTGATTTTTTTTACACTTATGCTCTAGGTTTTGACTGAATTTTATTCTTGTTTATATCTTTGTTTATTTTAAAGCCCATCCCATCCATCCTCTTACATTATGTTGTTAACTTTCTGGTTCTGAAATGAGGTATTATACCTTAACTACTATGTGACCTTGCCACTTAACCTCTGTCTACCTCAATTTCCTTAATAATAAAATAGTATAGCAATGGCAAATAACACCTAGAGGCATATGAGGATCAAATGAGATGTCTGTAAATATTTGTAAAGCTCTTAGAATAATGCCTAGCACCTAGAAGTTGCTTGACAAATATTTCCTTATTCCCTTTGAGTTTAGATTTACACCTAGAACTGTACCTAAAAGATATTTCAGCCTCCTCCCAGCCTGGGAAATTTGCCTTTTCCTCATCTTGGCCACTTTTAAAGGTATGGCTGCATACTGGTTCCCAGTTCTGCTTCCCTCAGTTTTAGTACTCTGGACGGAATTCAAGCTTTATATTTTTGTGTGTGTGCAGTTGCTAGAGGATATGGTGATTTTTCTAAGTAGATTCTTTCCCACCTTGGGGTTATTTAATTTAGAAGTCAATAGAAAATCTGAATATCTCCATCTTATAATATTCCTTCTGCCTCACATCTGCAAAAAGTTGATACATGTTGCTTTTTGCAATAGGACAATGGGGGAAGAAAGGAATGTTGTGTTCTAGCAGACATTGTAGCAAGAGATAAATCCTGAGTGAATCTCAAAGCCCAATATGTGGCTTGATTTCTTTATCCTGCCAAAGCATGAAGGTTGTTAGAAGATAGGCACTAAGTAGGTAACAAATTGGTATCCTCTGTTAACTCATAAGGTTGTTAACTTGTTGGGCTTCTTGCTTTTTTATCCTATGTAGATACCTGTCATTTCTCTACATCTTTTACATAACTTTTTTTTGAGTCAATAAGCATCTGGGGAAAAGGTTTAGTCCTCTCAGTCTTATTGGTCACTGGTAATAAGTGTTTTCCTATATGTAAAGTCAGTAGAACCACCATCCTTAATTTCTAACATACTCATCTCTTATGTGTTTATTATACAAACAATAGATATGGCACTAAAGAGAACAAAGATGAGAAGAACAGCTTAATTAATCAAATATTATACTGTAAGTGATACAATTGTGAAAGCATTGAAGAATAGAATCACAGGGCATCCAAAGGTATGGAAAAAAAATCATGGAACTTAATGATCCAATGACTCAGAAAAATCACTAACTAAGCTGCATGCCTCTTTTTCCACATCTATATTCCTTGAAGACACCCTTAATAAGTATATAAATAGACTCTTGAAAATGACATTCCATAATATACTACATCATTACTATTTTGCAGCTGACAGAAGGATGGAGAAAATATAAGATCTCATTCTATGTATGTATAATTTGATTAAGGGGAACAAAAACTATTAAAAGCTTTCATTAAAAAAATCTGTCTCTATATCAAAAATACACAAGATTCCATAAAAGATATAACAGAATCTTGCTCAAGAAACCTCTGATGACATAAGGCAAAGTATAAAAAGAACATTAAGCTTAAAAAAAGGTATTCATGACTATCATGGAAAGAGATTCAGTGCCAACTCCAAGTCAAAACAAAATTTTTATTGATGAAATTCTCCACATAAACTACATTTTGCATGTAGAATTGTTGTGGTTGCATTTAAATACTAGATTGTTGCAATGCCTCCTTAATATATATATATATATATATATACATATATATATATATATATATATATATATTTGCTATCCCCCAAAGGAGTTTGGCCTAACATCTAAACAAATAAACCCAGCGAATAATGAATGCAAATTATCCAAATAATGGCATGCAACTATAGAATGATAGTATTAGTGTGTGCATGCATATGAACGTGTGAGTACATGTGTATCTATATAATTTATCTCCTTGACACACAATACAATTTAATCAACAAGTGCAAATGGATAGCATGGGATCTAGAATTATATAATAAGTAGTGGAGTAGAGTGAGTTGCCTTTGGTAAATTAAAAAAACACCCTTTAGATACTCTAAACTTTTAGAAAAGGTTCATATTTTAAATAACATCTTACTATGGTGTTGTATATTTCATCATAAAAAATTAAAAGCATTTATTAAGTGCAAACACAATGCCAAGCACTATGCTAAATTATAGGGATACAAATCCAAAATTGCGACAGTTCCTTCTAATATATATAGGATACATATAGGATTGTGGTACCAAGGAAAGGAGTTATATGAAGTCACAAAGATCATAAATGGAACTTTTGATGACAATTGACTGTCGTACCCATTACAAAAGGAATGATATTGTTGATTTTATTCACAGTTTTTAGAGCAATAGGTTGAAATGGGGGGAGAGGTTATTTGTGTGTTGGCAGCAATACCTTATAAAATGGTCAAAGTGATGGTGAAGGCAAGTAGCCCTAAGGAGTTCAGAGCCAAATGATTTAGCTCTCTCTAAACATGACCTGCAATAATCCAATTTGGAAGATGGAATAGTCCCAGTAGAATAAAGAGTGGTAATCATGGTACATTACATTTCTGATGAATTACAAATGAGTATCACCTAAAAATTAATGGAAATATATGTGCTAGGTATGGACAGAATACAACAAATAACAAATGAGAACTATGACAAACTTGAGCAAGGTACATTACTTTAAAAAACAATTGCAATTGAAAAAGTTCTGATAATATCATGATACTGAGAGATAACTAGACTATCTCTCAGTTTAAAAGATGAATAGTTTCTTGGGTGCTTAAGTTCCATGTTTCTGTTTCCATCATTTGGTATGAGTTAAATTTGTGTAGATTCGAAATTACTTGTTTTTTCCTAGTTCCCAGTTTTGTAATTTACAGTTTGTTTCAAAAAGTGAAAAATTGGATTTAATATAATTTCAGACATTGTCATTTGATTTTTTTTTGCTTTATTTTTTAAATTTGGTAAGGCATTTTAGTCTTTTATTCTAAACAGCTTGCACTAGAATGGATTAAAAAAGTGTAAATTCAATTTTAGAGGATGATTTTATATTTTTATGAGATTAGATTTATGCACAAAGCTATCCTAATGAATTTTCAATATTCTACACTTGATGATATTTTAAATATTTATTTGAAATATATTTCTATGTCCTCTCCTGAAGAGGACATATATTTTGGGGATCCTACTAAGAAACATAGATTAAACTCTTCTTTCTGTCTATGACCTCCACAGTTTTAATATTTCGGACTCAAAACAGATTCCTATGGTACTTTTGGCTATTCTTGGATATTGTAAATATACAATGTAGTTAGTTATTAACACTTTTATTATTGCTTTCTAGGTTTCATTGATTGATATTTCCAAAAAATTCATAATCAAATTTTCTTCTTTTACTGATCAGTACTCTAAGTGAAATCCATAATCACTCAAAAAAATTTAGGCAGGAGGAAAAACTAAGTGTATAAAAAGTAATTTTTTTACATGCTATAATATGCAAAAGGTGGACCATTCATAAAGATTTCCTAGCATGCATATCTTGTGTGTGTGTGTGAATCTGGCCCAAAATTAAATAAAAAGAGGTAATTTGAAGTATATTTTTATGTCCTCTCCAGAGGACATCCCTCTCTAGAAGAAAACTAAGAATTCCACAAGGAAAAAAAGCAGCTGAAAAAAAAATTTCATAACAGAGATAGATGCAGGATTAAAAAAAGGAGATAGTGTCATGTAATGAAAATGAAGAATGGATGATCTATGTGTTTTGCCAGTATCCACAGAACATTCTGATATCTAAAGGAACATCTCAAACAAATGCAATCAGTTTATTACTTGAAGGGGATTTATAGGAAGACATGGCTAAGGATCAAGAATCATGGATGGATTTTGAGCATCATTTCAATGAGTATACACATGAAATTGAAGATCGATTGAGATTTAAGAGTTAAAGAAAATGAAAATTGACAATTAAAATATATTTTAATATCTTTTATTTCATTATTTTTATACTAATCATAGAATTTAAAACCTATATGTTTTCAGCTCTTCACATACCTGTCTCAGGTATATGTTAAGTAGAATATTGAATCATATCTCTAAAATGGTATTTGAAAAGATAGACTTTTTGTATTATTAATCTTTAAAATTAAATTATTATTCAAATTGGACTAAAGAATATAGGATTGAAAATAAATGAAACTATATTAGTTTAGATTTTAGAGAATGAAAATTTTGTTTAAATGACCTTATTCAATGGAAATGATCAAATATAAAACAAAACATTAAAAGATACATATCTTTGCCTTAGGGCCTTTTAAAAATGTTAAGCCTCTATTTGTAGAGATTTCATAGATAAAATCCAATTTCATAGGTAATGTTAAATGCCATTATAATTCTCATAAGTTTTAAAATATACTGAGCTATAAATGTCTTATATAATACAGTATTCACTTGGATAAAAAATTGAAATGTAGTTTAGAGTAAATTCCTTTTTTTTCCCATTAAGAGGGGAATTCAAAATCTTGCAATCAATAGCAGAATATGATTGAGATACATATATTTTTGTTGACTACTAGTAATTTAACCTAATTTCAAATGACAGTTTATTCATTTATGAACTCTGAAATTAACTCATCTATGGAATTTGCAAATCATATAGCAATTTTATCATGCAGATCACATTACCAGGAAACTTGATAATAAATAAGTATAAAGTAGATAAGATAGATTAAAAATTCCCACCTGCTTTCCTAATGTTTGTGATTCATCATATTTAAATATCTGAGTGAAAATCATCTTTCTCCTACTACTATTACTCATTCTCTTATTCCAATGTATCCTCTCCCCTTCTCAAATCCCTCTCCCTGCTGCATTTGTAGCCTTTCATTGTTATCTCTTAGAACAGGCTCTTACATTAGAACTCTGCTTTATACTGTTCTTCCACTTTTGGCAATCTGGTTGCTCTATGAGCCAGGTATATAATTCTGGCCACCTTTATATGTAAACCTTTTTTGTGCAACTATTATTCTTCATCAGTATTTCTTCCTTTGAAATTGACTCTAGCTTCCTATGTTGATCTATCTAGGTTTTTGTTGCCCTCATCTACCAGCTTCCAACTCACTCTACCATTTTTCTCAAAGAGTTTAAAAAATATTTTGTGTGTTGTCTGCTCACCTTTCTAGCCTATTATTTTACTTTTAGCTTTTTATTAAAGTAGGGCTCTGTTTCCAGGGTGGAGGGTACACTATTCCAAGCTACAGGGATTTTTGCAGCTGTTTTCTGAAATCCTTCTAGGAACCTGACCACATTCAGTCTTTTCTGTCCTAGAGCTACTAGTAGTGTTCCTGCCCCACTGTAGCTGTAAAATCTAGGCTGCTAAAGCAACAAAAAGTCTTTTTTCGCTGAGGTTGGGGCTGCTGGAGTTGGGGTGGTGGCTGTGCTGATGTAGCTTTCACTGGACTGGAATCCCACCTTGGTTCCACAGATCATTTCTGCTGTTCTTTTAAGTTGCTTTCAGCTGGAAAATGTTCTACTCTGTGAGTGTTCTGATGCTCTGCAACTTGTTTAAAGTTATTATTTAAAGGAATTTGGAGAGGTTTGGGGGAGAGGTTGGGCAAGTTCCCGCCTTTACTCCACCATCTTGGCTCTGCCTCTACATTTAGTTTTTACTATCAAAATATAAACTCCTTGAAGACAGGGAGCCTCTTCCTTTGGGCTTGTGTTCCCCACCACCACCACTAAGCATATACCTGGCACACAGTTAGTATTTAATGCAATATCTTTCTATCTGTCTTTCTATTTCATAGAAAGCATGTAGACTCCAGTAGTTTTAAGTTTTTCTGAGGAAATGTTTTTTTGTTGAAAAGCATTGGAAATTAAATTTTGATCATTCAAAGAAAAGCAGTTTTTATGAGTAGGTGAGTTACCTAAAGAAATAAATTTGGATGTACCTGAAATTAGGTAATATAGAACTTTAAAATAAATATACATATAAAAGTAGCAATGCCAACTTAGAGGGAGAGAAAAAGGAATGGAAAAGAAAGCCAATGTGATCTGAGACTGTATCAGAAAAACTTATATGAATAAGGAGATGATAGTCCCATTGTATTCTGAGGAAGGAAGGGAAGAAAATAAGCATTTATATAGCACCTGATATGTTTCTGGCATTGTTTCAAGTGCTTTATATATATATATATATATATATATATATATATATACACACACACACACACATATATATATATATATATATATATATATATATATATAGTGGTCCTCACAACCACTTTATAAAATAGGTATTATTATCATTATTTTATAGTTGAGGAAATTGGGGTTATATCATTTGTCCAGGGTTACATAAGTGCCAAGTATATGAGGTTGGATTTGAACTCAGGTCTTCTTGATTCCAAATCCATTATTCTATCTATTGTGCTACCATTTGTCTCACTTCACCTACTACTGTGCCCTGGCCAAACTCCTTTTGGTATATTGTTTTGGTGACCTTTGTGCAAGTGACTTCTAGATCTACATAGTCATCTGCCTATTAGACACCTCAGACTGGATGTCCTACTGGCATCTCTAACTCTATATGACCAAATCAAAGCCCGTTATTTTTCATTCCAAACTCTCCTTCTTAATGACTTCCCTCTTCCTATTGAGGGTACCATCATTTTTCTAGACACTTAGGTTTGTATTTGAAGTCATTTTAAATTGTCTTTTCTGTCTATGAGACTCACCATATTCAATTAGTTGTGAAGTCTTGTTGATATTATCCTTACATCATCTTTTGAATCTATCCAATTACTTCAATCATGAGACTAGTTCAGGCCTTCATAGCATCTCACCTGAATTATTACAAGAAAAACTTAACTGGTCTCCTTGCTCCAGTTGCCTCCTCTCTCTAATCCTTCCTCCATGCTGGTGTCAAATTAGCATTCTAAAGCATCTATCAGAATGTATTACTTATCTCCCAAATTACGTGTGCTTTCTTCTTGTTTCTAGGATAAAATAGAAATGCTTTGGTTTGCTTTCTAGTTTTAACATTCTGGGTCTAGTCTCCCTTTTCAGACTTACCATATACTATTCTCTCATGACATTCATTATACATTCTAGCCAAATTGTCTATTTCCTGTACACTTCATTCCATCTCTTGTCTCCATGCTATTGCAGAATTTTATCTCTATACATGAAAAGCATTCCCTGCTCACCTCTAGCTCATGGAATTTTTAGTTTCCTTCAAGGTAATGCCCAATCGTCACTTCTTTCAAAAAGTCATGCCTATTTTCAGTTGCTGCTAATGTTCTTTTCTATCTCCAATATTTTGTACTTTTTTCCTCATTGTACCTATCCCTCAATAGAATGTAAGCTCTGTTTAAAAACTGAGATGACTTTCCTTCTTTTCTTCCTCCTTTCCTTCCTTCCTTTGTTTAGTCCTTCCTTTTTTCCTTCCTTTCTTCCTCTCTCCCTTTCTTCTTCCCTTACTTCCTCCCTCCCGTCCTCCCTTCCTCTCTTCCTCCCTCCCTCCCTTCTTCTCTCCCTTCCTCTCTCCTGTCCTCTCTTCCTTCTTCCCCTCCATACCTTTCTACTTTTCTTCTTCCCATATCATCTAGTACAAGTCCTTGAATAGAGTCGATGTTTAATGAATGCTAATTGACTTGAATTGCATGATGCAATGTGAAAACTTCCTCTTTTATTTCTTAAAATTCAGGAAATCTTTGTAAGATATCATAATATATTAACATGGCACTACATTGATGTCTAGAAGCATAAAATAAATTTCAACCAAAAGGTTTGCTAAGATGCCAATTCCAGAATTTAAAAACTGTAATGTATTATTAAATACCATAGCACAATAAGAAATCTTGCAAATTGTATTGTATTATACTTGAATGTGTATGGAAATTTAAAGCTACTAGAAAAAAATGAGATTTATAAAGCCAGTACAAACAAAATCAAATTTCTTCCTTCTTAAATTATCCATGCCATTTTACCTTTTTTTTGCCCTTTCTGTTCTTTTTTAAAAAATCATATCATATTCTATTTATATTATAGTCATTTCTATACATTTTAACAGCTCTTTGATATCAGGTACTCTGTCTTATTTTATTTTTATTGATAGATTCCAGCAAAGTGTCTTGCACATAGTGGACATTTAATTGGTAGCTGCTGAATTGAATGTTTTTTTTTTTTTTAAAGCTCACCAAACAAAAACATATAAATTTTAAAATGATGTTTGTTATGTGGGGAATGAGAAATGGGGAAAAGGGAGGCAGAGCTAGTTGTATTCATCAGTCTTCCTAAAGTGCATGCCTAATCTTGTCACCTTTTCCCCCTTCGTTTTAAATTTCAGTAACTCCTCATCACCTCCAGAATCAAATTTAAAATATTGTTTGACATTTTAAATCCTACCTGCCCTCTTCTGTATTCTTACATGTTAACCCCTTCCCCCATTCTCCTTGTAATACTAGTGACACTGGCCTCCTTGCTGTTCCTTACATAAAAACTCCCATCTCCTGACCCTGGGCATTTTTACTGACTGTCTTTAGTGCTTGGCATGCTCAACCTTCTCATCTCTGCTTCTTGGCTTCTCTGACTTCTTTCGTATCCTTTAAAAAGAATACTAAAAATCCATATTTTTCAGAAAACTTTTTCCCATCTCCCTAAATTCTTACAATGCTTTTTCTCTGCTGATTATTTCCAATATGGCTTGTGTATGACTTGTTTATACATAGTTGTTTGCATATTATCCTCATTAGATTGTGAACTCCTTGAGGGCAGGGACTGTCTTTTTCCTATCTTTGTAATCCTAGCACTTATCACAGTTCTTAAAGATATAGTAGGTATTTAATAAAGGTTTATTGATTGATTTAAAATGGTTGAGTAGAAAGAGTACTGGTTATGAAGTAAGAAACACTGAATTCAAGTCTTGCACTTATTATATGATAATATAATAGGGTATAATATATAGTGTATATAGATAGGGTATAGTTTCTTCATTTACGAAATGAAATGTTCTGCTCTTTTTTCCTTCCCTGAGTTTATGATCCCAGTGTGAAAACTCCCTTCTTCAATGAAGATCAACAAATCCTTTGTAACTTATAAATCTTTGTAGTTGCCTGAGGACATTGAGACCTTAAATTATTTGCACATGTTCACCCACATGCCATATGTCAGAAGTTGGGCAATCAAGGAATGATTCTTCAAAATGGCAATAATACAAATAATATTCTCTGACTCATGTATATATATATAATAGACATGTCCTTGTGATTAGCCCCATGGTAACAGGAAATTCATTGGTCTGGGAAATAAAACTGGGAAATATTTTTGGTAAATGTAAATAAGTATTTACAGTGTTACAGTTTTACACTTCTGGGTCACTGCTGAATAAGAAGTTAACTGAGTTAATTCATCATCATCAACTTGAGAGTGAAGCAGCCTCTTGTAAAGGTGAGATACATTTTATCATCCAGTTTGTGAAATGAAAAACTTCAGTGTGATAAGAAGGGTTAAAAAAAAAAAAAAAAAAGGAAACAAAGTTTACCTAAGAAATTGTCCCTAAATCCCAATCCCTTGATTTTCTTCTTTCCTTCTGATCTACAAATTAATAGAAGGATTTGTTAGTTGTTGTCTCCTTTTTCCTCTTTGACTTTGCATGTTTATTTTATTGTTTTAATTGATTCATAAAGTTTAAAATTTAAAAACCAATAATAAAATATCTAGTAGTTTGTTTTCTCTTCATTAAGCTCTATCCTATACATATTTTACTGTCAAATAATGCCCCATCTTCCAAATGTTTGGGTTTTTTGTTTTTTGTTTTTGTTTTTGGGTTTTTTTTGTTGTTGTTGTTTTTAGGGGCATCTATGGGGGATGAAATTATTGGCTACACATGAAGAGCTGTTACTCTGAATTGTCACCAACAAGTTGGAGAAAAATTATTTTGCAAACAACTGTTAAAAGAGGACAAAAAGTTGTTTAGGACCACAGTAGAAGTAGGAAACCAAAATTTGAATATAAATTTGAATGGCTGATATTGTTATTATCATTTTTACCCTCCCCCCCAAATCAATAGAAGTTCAGTTAGACCTTGGGAAGATGATGAAGAGGTACAAAAAGCCAATGAGGAGAACAATGTCTTAAGAAGCAGAATTGGCCAAATGGAAAGAGTGGAGAAAAATACTACTTAAAAAAGTAGAATTGGAAAAATGAAAAAAGCGGTGCAAAAGTTTCCTGAAGAAAATTATATCTTATAATTGATTAAATCTAAGCTAATGACTTTATGAGAAAACAAGAAACAGCAAAACAAAATTAAAAGAATGAAAAAAAAAAAGAAGACAGTGTGAGATCTCATTGGAAAAGACAACAACAACAACAACAACAACAACAACTGATTCAGGAGAGATAATTTTAAAATTTTTGGACTACTTGAAAGCCATGACCATAAAAGAATCTAGACATCATCACTATTCATCATATTTCATGAAATTATTAAGGAAAATTGCCTGATATTCTAGAACCAAAGGATAAAACAGAAATAGAATTAATTCACTGATAACCCCTAAAAGGAATCCCAAAGTAAAAACTCCCAGGAATATTACAGCCAAATTCCAGAGATCCCAGGTAAAAGACAGAATACTGCAAACATCTAGAAAGAAGCAATTCAAATATATAGAGCCATGGTTAGTTAACACAAGTTCTAAAAGTTTCCATGTTAAAGAGAGGGAGAGCTTGGAAAATGATATTCCAGAGGACAAAGAAGCTAGGATTATAACCATGAATCACCTTCCCAGCATACTTCAGGAGGAAAATAGATTTTCAGTGAAATAGAGGACTTTCAAGCATTCTTGATTTAAAAAAAACAGAGGTGAATAGAAAATTGGACTTTCAAATACAAGATTCGAGAAGTTTAAAAAGATAAATGGGAAAGAAATTATAAGGGACTTAATAAGGCTAAACGTTTTATATTACTGTATGGGATGATATTAGTAATTCACAGGAACTTTCGCAATGTTAGGGCAGTTAGAAGAAGTATAGATAGAGGTCATAGATATGAGTTGAATATGAAGGGACCATATGTAAAAGAAAAATAATGGGTTAGAAAGGAATGTACTTGGAGAAAGGAAAAGAGAGAAGTAGAATGGGGCATACAAAAAGGCAAGAAAAAAACTTTTACATTGTAGGGTAAGTGGGGAGAAGTGAAGCTTACTTTCATCAGAATTGCTGCAAAGAGGGAATTGGGTATAGAAATCTATCTTACCCTACATGAAACTAAGAGAGGAAGGAGGTAAGAGAAAAGGGTGGTAATAGAAGAGAGGGCAGATTTGGAGAGGGGTAATCAGAAGCAAAACACTTTTGAGGAGGGACAAGTTTAAAGGAAAGAATAGAATAGACAGGGGTCAGAGGGAATAATAGGGTGGCATTAACAGTAGGATACAGTTAATAGTAATAATTGAAAAAAAAATTAAAACTAGTTTCTCTAATCAAAGGCCTAATTTTTAAACATATAGAAAACTGAATCAACTTTATAAAAATAAGAGCCTTTTTTATTAAAATATATAAAGTTTGCAGAATAAGTAATCAAAGCTATCTATAGCCTTTAAAAAATGTTCTAACTCACTATTGACTAGAGAAATGAAAATTAAAATGATTCTAGGTATTATCTCATACCTATTAGATTAGCTAATAGGACAGAAAAGGAAAATGACAAATGTTGGATGGGATGTGGGGAAAATTAATGCATTGTTGGAGATGTAAACTGATTGAACCATTCTGTAAAACAATTTGGAACTATGCCCAATAGGCTATAAAACCATGCATATCTTTTGACCTAGAGACCAGTACTAGATATATATCCCAAAGAGATTATAAAATAAAAAAAGGGAAAAGATCTATATGTACAAAAATATTTAAAGCAGTTCTTTTCTGGGAGTAAAGAATTGGAAACTGTGAGGATTCCCATCTATTAAGTAATGGCTGAACAAATTGTTACATGTGGCTATAATGGAATACTGTGGTACTATAAGAAATGATGATCAAAATGCTCTCAGAAAAACCTGGAGAGATTTAAATGAATCACTGGACCATTCTGCTTGATCCCAGAATGACCAGAGTCATGTTAGGAAGCTACAAAGAAGAAACTAATTTTTGGGGGGTGGGGGACTTTTTTAATACTTAGAGATCCAAAAATGGAAAATGCTGTTTGGGGAGAATAGTTGATTCCCCTCTAATATTAGAGGGGAAGGAGCTGTCTCATGCTCTTTTAGAATTCATGTTCAGGTGTGAGATGAGATAGTAAGTGAGTTTTCCTTCCAACTCTGAAATTATGTAGTTCTGTCCTTATCTTCAATGAGCTTGTTTTATTAAGGAAAACTATTACATGACTGCATTTCTAACAAGCTATGATCCAGCAAATACCTCCCTTGGTAATAACTCAAATCAATAATAGACTTATGGTAATGCAAGTGAAACCCATCATCTGTCTCTAAAAATCAGCTAGAATTTATATTTTACTAACAATGGTTTACTAGCATCATCTCAGCATAGTAATTTTATTTTTACCTAGAACTCAAACACTAAAATTACTCAATAATTGGCATTTGGGGAGAATTTTACTGTATTCTCTATTATGTTTATGAGACAAAGCAAAATTACAATGAAAGAACTAATATGTTTCATTTATGTTTTTATTTGTTTTCAAAAGTAAAAGCTATAATTTTCAGTAAAAACAATCTATAAAAACATGCAAAATTTTTAATCTTTAGTATGGTCAAGAAAATATAATACAGTAGAGCTATTAATACGAATGATAAAAAACAATAATAAGGAGAAAATTTCACTAAATTTCCTTTTTATTCTTATGATTCTCTTTTATATATTGTTTCTCTTTAATAGAATGTAAGTTTGACAAGAAAAGGAGCTATACCACTTTTGTATTTATATCCCAAGTGCTTATTATAGGGCAGAGCATATAGTAAGCATTACTAAATAGTACCTTTCATTTATTCAGTGTAGTCTTTTAAAGATCTTCCTAAAGTTCTGCCTAGGTATTTCTTTTTTAAAAATTCCAAAATTCAGCATAAGTTAGTAGATATTAAACTTAATCTCTACTTCTTTTTAATATTGACAGAAAGGCAAATGATAATGAACTTGAAGGACTTAAAAATCCTTATATATTATATTAAATGGTCAAAGAAAGGTAAATGTACATAAAGGGTAATTTCAATGATAAGTATATTTTATTGTGTTATAATCCTTAGAAATGTGATAATGCATACATAATTTTGAATAAGTTAGAATATTAAATTAACAAAAATACTTCACTCCCCTAACAATGTCAGATGTCATTGTTTCATTGTTTTTCAGTCATGTCTAACTCTTCATGATCTCATTTGGAGTTTTCTTAGCAGAGATACTGGAGTGGTTTGCCATTTTATTTTCCAGCTCATTTTACAGATGAGGAACTGATGCAAATAAAGTTATGTGACTTGCCCAAGATCACACAGCTGTAACTGCATTTGAACTCATGAATTTGAGTTTTCTGACTCCAAGCCCAGATCTCTATCCACTGTGCTACATCGCTTTCCAATGCTAGATAACATTAATCATTTGGGCTATATAAAAGAGAAAGCATATTTATTACTGAAACTCAATGAGTGGTTATATTGGATATCTTTCCATTTAATTTCCTTATACTTAGAAGTTTTATATGTTAATGGACCAAAGATCTGTCCTTAAAAAAAAATCTGGAGAAACCACTTTATGAAAAAGAATAATATGCTTTGCTCTGCAGACTCAAAATTTATCAGATTTTCTGAATTTATTACATCCTTAAAGAAGGAGTAGGCTGGTAAAAAAATTGCAAACCCCTGTTAAAATGTCTGCTGCTTCTGCTGAGTCAGTCTTGATTGATCCAATATAGCAGCTTTCTGCCCTTCTTGCAAAGTTTTTTAGATGGTTTATAAGAAAAGGTATTAGAACTTGAATAGAAAAGGAAAAGGTCAAAAATTTAACACTAGTTGAACCTTTTATTCCTTGTCTTCTGCATCGTCATGTTAATTGCCTTTTTAAAGTCAGAAGGGTAACTTTCCAGAGGCCTCATAAATATTCTAACAGCAATATAATAATTATATAGTGATAAATGGTCATGGTAAATCTGATTTCAGAGTAGAATTATAGATAACTCTTTTGTTGACTTGACCTTGTCAAATCGCAGTGTCTATAGAAAATCAACATAAGGATACCAGTGGGATGTAACATTTCTGAAAGCCTTTTTTTCCTCAGTTAGCCATGTATTTATCATTGTGTTCCAATCATGTTTGCTTTTTTGCTTCATTTGGTTGCTTTTCTATTCATGTCCTTTTTCTTCTTCCATTTTATTCATGAGCTTGTACTTGACAGGAAATGCAATATATCTGTTTAAGGCAAATGAAGTTTCAGTAGAAATTTCTGTTAATAGTATATTCAAATAGGAAATCAAACTTTTGAAAATAATGGAATAAGCATTTACAGAGGAGAGACAGAGACAGACAGCCAGATCAGAGACAGAGAGAGTCAAGGGAGTTTCAGAGAGAGACAGAGAGAAAGAGCAAGAGTGAAAGTGAGAGAGACAGAGATAGAGACAGAGACAGAGACAGTGACAGAGATAGAGACAGACAGACAGCAGAGACAGACACAGAAAGACACAGAGAGATAGGCATGACAGAGGCACAGAGATAGATAAATATTCTGTTAGATAAGTATTTTTCAAGCATTAATGTCTTTGTTTTGTCTGATTAAGTAGCTGTCTCAGTTTTCTACTTTTGTGTCCATCTCCTTGCTTATTTCTTCACTCTCTGAATCAACTGAGAAAATAGATCAGTTTCTATGAATCAAAACAATGTGTGAAAACAATCTATGTTGGAAGCCAATAATTGTCCAAAGAAACCTTACAGATATTCTCACCTCACTGTAGTTCCTCTTCTCTTCATTTTGAGTTCCACTAGATTTTCCTTAACTAACAAACTAGAATTTCCTGGTTATAGATGATTTGGGGGGATTTGGATAGAGGGATTCTTATATTCACCATCTATAAAAGTACCTGCACTATCCTAGTTGTAGACATCATAGCTTTCATTCCACTATGATAAAGTTTTTGTGGAATAGATACGTGTATCTAGGATTACAAATGTAGTTTAAACTACTATTGACTTATTTATACATTGGCTCTCCCACAATAGACTTCACATAGCCAAATCTTAAATAATTGACTGAGGTTTGAGAAACAAAATAGTCCTTCCAGGAATATAGCCAAATAGTTCTCAAAGTTTTTTGATTCTTGGAACTATTCAGCAAAAGACCCATGGATTACTTTTTCAAAAAAGGAAAAATAAAGCCATCCATCCCAATAGAATTAATAGGAAAAGTATCATTTTTTTGATATAGAAATATCATCATGCTTCTTTATTAATTTTCAAATCTAAGTTATTTATTCAAGACACCAAGGTGTTATACAAACGTTCTTCTTGTATAAATAGCTGTGTCATCACAGAGTAGCCCATGGATGATTTTGAGGACTTTGACACCTTGGATTAGAAACATAAAAAGAGTACAAGACACTGATCAAATCTAAAAAGTATTTATTAAAGGCCTGTAATTTATCCATGCTTTTTAGAATCCCTAGTTTCTTTCACTGCTCATCTCAAATATTGCTTCCTAAACAAACCCTTCCTGAGTTATCTCTCAAACCCTAAAAAAAAAAAATAGCTTTGCATTTATTTTTTTATATTTTAGAAGTTTTTAAGGACAGAATGAATCCTTTTTGTCCTTTTGTCTCGTGCTTAGCATTCTAATTTTATAAATGCTTACTGATTTAACAATTATCACTGATTTGGAGTCAAGAAAACTTGAATTCAAATATTACCTCAGTAATTTATGAGCCAGCTATATGCCTCTGGGCAAGCCACTTAATCTCTCAATCTCAGTTTTTTTCATCTTCAAAAGGGGAATAATCCTAACACTTACCAACCAGGGTTATTGTGAGGATCAAATGAGATAATATTTTTGAAATGTTTTACAAACCAGTATATAAATCCTAGCTGTTATGAGCATGATGATTCAATGATAAGAAATGATTGTGTTGAGTAGGTCTGTACTTTGGGATCACTTTCTGAACCAGTACTAGAAAAATATACCAGCTAAAAGATATTTATGGATGAGAAGGGGTTTCAGAATAGATGCTGGAAAGCTGCATAAATTATTGTCTAGTTCTAGTTTGAATCAAAGCATGTAAAGGTGAAAGGAAGCTAAGAGTTCATTTAACTTAATTCCCTCATTTTCTACACTGGGAAACCGAGGCTCAGTGAAATAGAAGGAAACTTATTCAGTTACACATGCAGCAAGAAGCAGAGTGAAGATTCTAACTCACAGATTTAGATACTGGATTCAATGCTTTTTCTGTTAGTCTCAAGTCAGAAAGCACCTGGAAGTTGGGTTCAGTTCCAAGGCCAACTGAAAACTTGAAATTTACTATGGGAGAAAGTGCAAGTTTAAGATCAAACCACCCCTACTACCTAAGGAGTTCTGAATCCCAATCTTACCTTGAAAGTGACACTACTATTATCATATAGGTTTAGAATTGAAAGGGACCTTCTAATTTTATCTAATCCAATCCTTTCATTATACAGATAAGGAAACTGAATCTCAGAGATGTTAAGTGACCTGATGCAAATCTTGCAGGAAATAGTAAAGTTTGCCTCAGAATTCAAGCCCAGCTCCTCAGACTAAACCTTGTGTTCTTTCCACTACTACTTTATCATCCTTAAGGTTAGAATTAAGCTTAATTAGACCACTGAGACAGATCTGCATACAGTATTTACTGTCTTAGGATATTATATTACTGCCTTCTGTTATTATATTACTTCTACATAGGTATAAAGCTTGTAACCATATTTTTCCTTTAAAAAATACATTTAAAGTCCCTCAAGTTTTCCTTACTAGATAGGAATGTAGAAAAAGGGAAAAGTGATCATTAAAGATTTGTAACATTGGATTTGTATGGCTGAATCTTCTTGTGAGAACTTGCTGGATCAGGTTTCTGCATTCTTTGGAGTTTGTAGTGTTTTTATAAGAGTAGCATTTTGCTTCATAGAAATAGTTGGTTCCTGTGTGAAATTAGCAATATTCTGGTGCTGACAGGAATCACTTGGTCCTTGGAAATCCTGGGAGACAAGAACTGTTCTTTGTTTGGCATTGTTAATTATACCATTATAAGAAAGATTCCTTGGTTTCAGAAAGAAAATTGCAAATATTTTTGAAATCAATGATTCAGATGATGTATAGAAATCTATATGTAGTAGGCCAGATACATATGTGGCCATTCCCAGAATGTTATCCAAATTTGAGGTACATTGTAGCTATATATCAGTCTGTTCAAAACCATAATTTATGAGTAGCTGCCAATTTGTTACTTTAAGAAGCAAACCAAAGAATACATTCATCTGAAGCAAAAGAAATTTAATTAAGTGACAAAAAAGATTTTTGTCCATATACATTGGGTTATATTCTCCCAAAGGTTACTAGACTTTCAATAAGTGATGGGACATATTCAATGAAGCTATACATGACATAGAATATATACATTACTCTAGCACTCTAGTCCCTGAAGCTACAGAGCTGCTGGTGGGCTATGATGTCCTTAGATAAAATGCTTTCTCCAGTGAAATAGGATCCTCTATCTCTTGGTTCTTTTTGCCATGTTCTCTTGGATGTACTTGAAATGAATCAGCTGCCAAATTTATAGCTTGATAGTTCCAGGGCCCATATTAACTACTTTGGCATATGGACCTGGAATTAAACTCAACAGAAGCTCTTAGATCTTTTGGAGCCTGCCTTTTAAATTCCTTTTCTTTTGCTAATTCTTGAGGCACTTCAGTCTAATAAACTCTTACCTGAAATATAACTCAAAATTATTTTTAATTAGTATTAATTCCTAGTCACTTTCAAATCATCCCAGAAGCTTCACTAAATTATACTGAAAAAGTGCAGAGCAAACTATTCCTTTCAAACACCATCACATCCCTACATACAAATCCAATGAGAATGAAACTAAAAAGAGCTAGATGGTACTAGTTAACCTTTCTTCTGAATGTGATATATACACACACACATATACGTGCGTGTGTAAATATATATGTAGATACATATACATATATATGTGCATATACATATATACATATTTGTATACACAGATTCCCCATATACACACTCAAATACATATACCTATACATATGCATGCATATATACATGTATATGTATACAGGGCATCTAGGTGACCCACTGGATAAAGTGTCAAGCCTGGAGTCAGGGAGACATTTTCCAAAATTCAAATCTGGCCTCAGACATTTTCTAATTTCATGACCCTAGGCAAGGCACTTACCCATGTTTGTTTCAATTTCTTCATTTGTAAAATGATAAGGAGAAAGAAATAACAAATCACTTTATCTTTGCCAAGAAAAGTCCATTTGGGGTAAGACAGTCAGACATGCTTGAATAATAACAATAATATATGTATATTGCACAAATATACCAAAATGAGCTACTTTTTTTGAAAACCTTAAATACAATTTATTCCCCTATAGCCTAAAAATGTGCCATTTCTAGCATTAACAAAATCAGTGGCATCCCTATGTGATTTGCAAATGCAGAACTTCAGAGTAACAGTCAGCCTATATTAAGTACCTACTCTATTCAGAACTCTGTGCTAAGTGTTATAAGAGATATTGCTTAAAGGAGCCCTAGTCCTTACCTTCAAGGAGCTTGGATTGCAATAGACAAAATATTAATAGAATTAGAGAGTAACCTAATCAAGTTATATTATGTTATATTACATTATGCTGTTTTATGCTATGCTATATTATGTCATGTCATGTCATAAACATAACATACTATATTTTATGGACCAAATGATTAAGCCAGCTGGTAAAGAATACAAATATATTTTTTAAAATTACTTAATATTTTATTTTTCCCAGTTACATATAAACCAATTTAAAAATGGTTTTAAAACTTTGAGTTCCAGATTCTCTCCTTTCCTCCCTCCCTCCCCTCCCCCCAAATGAGAAGGCATATGTGAAGATATGCAAAATATTTTCATAAAAGTCTTGTTACAAAAGAAAACATAGTTTTCCAGCCCAAAAAACCCCTCAAGAAAAATAAAGTTTAAAAAAAAATGTGCTTCAATATGTATCAAGATACCATCAGTTCTTTCTTTTGGTATGTATATGATTTTACATCATTAAGTCCTTCATAATCATCTTGGATCACTGCATGAACTCATGGAGGACTTTTGAGATTTTTCTAAGAGCATTCTACTTATTTCTTATAGAACAATATTATTTCATCGTAATTACATAGTACAGTTTATTCAGCTATTCCTCATTTGATAGACATCCTCTCAATTTCCAATTCTTTGTCCTGAGAAAGTGGCCATAAATGTTTTTGCACATAGATCCTTTTTTCTTAAATCTCTTTTGGGATACATACCTTGCAGTGGTATTGTTAGGACAAAGGATATGCATGATTTCATATCCCTTTGGATATAATTCCAAATTGCTCTAAGAATAGTTGAATCATTTCATAATTCCACCAACAATGCATTAATCTCACTTTTCCCACCACAGATATCATTTATTACCCTCTAGACTAAAAAAGTGGCAAATGTTTACTTATTGTCAGTGATTGCAAAATAAAAGGACTATGGTATCTATGTACTTTATCAGAGAACATAGAAGACATTTAACTTTTATTTTATTTATTTATTTTTTTTGCTGAGGAAATTGGGGTTAAGTGATTTGTCCAGACACAAAGTCTGGATTTGAACTTAAGTTCTCCTGACTTCAGGACTGATCCACGGTACCTTCTAGATGCCCCTTAACTTTTATGTTTTAAAAATTATACTGAAAACTTTCTCCTACATATCTATTTTTTTATATTATTGAATTGGGATAGACATGCAATCATGACATAAAGTTAATCTACAGTTATTCTTTCTACAATATGAGGGGATTAGGACTTGATGCCCCTTTGATCTGAAAAATCTGTGTAAAATTTTTCAGACCTCCCTTTTTACTAGAGAAGTCTTTCTTTTTCTTTTTCTTTTATGAGATTTTTACAGTACCTTATTATGAAATTTGGGTTAAGTTGTTCATAAGTCTTTTATTGTTTGATGGCCTTCACAGGTCATCTGTGACTTCTGCAAAACCCCTCCTAAATTCCTATTTAATTTCTTATACAGATCTAGTTTAAGTAGAACCTATTTTAGGGAAAGTCATGATGTGGAAGGGATAACTATACTAGAGATAGAGGATCTTTCCTAAACTTGGAAATGGCATTTTTGGATTTATTCATTTTGTAAGTAACATCATTAAAGACTCCCTTTGTGGTTTATCCCTTGAGGCCTCAGAATTTTAAAAACATGCTGCGGTTTGGAATTTGCCTTTTCTCCAACTTTTGGCTTGATGTCATTTGAAGAATTGCTAAAGAAAATTCAGTATCTGGAGGCAACTGTATTATTAAAGCTATTTGTCATCTTTGGGCCTCCATTTGTTCCTTTATAAAATGAGAGGGTAGGACTACATATCCTCTAAGGTTGCTTCTAGTCATAACTGTAAGTGTGTGGTTCAAGGTTCTGGTGAGGGTAAAGATCTTAAGATCACTTCTGTGTTTACTAGAATACAAACCTCCTCACTGAATTTCCTGTGAATAAAGATAGATCTAAACAATTGGAGAAGTATTAATTGTCCATGGATAGGAAGAGCCAATATAAAAACAAATTCTACCTAAATTAATGTACCTAATGCCATATCATACTACTAGAGAATTATTTTTTAGAACTAGAAAAAGAATAACAAATTTCATCTAGATTTTCTGTAGCTTGCATCTACATGAATGAGTGAAATGGAGAATTAAGTAGTAGTGAGTCAGTAAGAGTTGACTGTGCAAATTATCCTGTGATTTTATTTAATATGGATGCTCAAGCAGATATTTCTCATTAAAATTATCACTTTTTTCAAGTATTTTGTTCTACTTAAAACAGGAATAAAAAGCCTGAATTATTTTTTTTAATCTTTTGTGTATGAAGACTGCATTAGATTCTTAAAAGAGAAAAGCTTTGAATAGCTATTTCTAAAGTCCCTTCTAGCTCTGCTTCTGATTTATGTTTGGGCATTTCACTGAAGTTTTAACTAGAACTTTCTTCTTTTTCAATTTTTGTTATATTTCACTGTAAATATCAACTTTTGTATTTTTTTTAATTTAAGCAAGTCATGTTTGCTCCATTCTCATTAAAATGGCTGTTATTAAAAATGGGGTTTCATTTTCTAGGAATTTGTGTTTGAAAAAAATTATTTGGACTAAGCTACATTCTCGCATAAAGTAAAAAGATACGATGGTTCAGCAAATAATATGAAGCTTATTTAATTTGACAGAAATGGAGAAAAGAGACCAGGATAATTTGTCTCTGTAGTCTCTTAGTGGTTATTCCATTAGTGATACTACTACTGTTCCTGACAGAATGCTTTATTGGATTGCAAGTACATTCCTCTGACCCAGTTTCCATTTATGAGAAATAGTCTTCTGAGCACATTAGGTGATCTAACAGGCAGGAAGATTTTAGGGATACTTTGTTTATCAAGGATTAGAATGAAACAAATCAAACAAAGTAAGTTTGGAGAATTTTCCCACAATTTCATCATTTCTTCTAATCTCTGTTTGATCCCATATCCTTGATAGTCAGAGGAAAACATGTATTGGGGGGAAAATGAAATACTTAGTACCTATGGAGAATTAATCTGAAATTCAGAAAATCTGACCTTTGTTATTAGCATTGTCATTGCTTCTCTGGCATTGTGTCCCCACTGCAGAGGATATCCAGAAGCTCTGGTAGTTCTATTAATATGGTTACTTCTAACTTTTCTCTTTATTGACATATGAAATATTTTTTTTGGAATTTTGAGGTATTAGAATAAAATCATTTGAAGATTTTGATAGAGTTCCCATATAATCTTCCTATTCTGTCATTTTTCTTTGCCCAGGAATTATAATGATTCTATCATTTTAAATCTAGTTGTAAGTCAATCACTATACAATTAAGTTCTTTTGAAAATCTCTTAGATGCCCTGGACTAGATGGTCATGGGTTGGTATTTATCTTTACCTGAAAAAAATACCATTGTTTTCTCTACAATTGAGTTTTTCAAGCACTAGGTAAAGGCATTTGCCAGAAGGAATGAATTATATGGCATCCAAGATCTAGGGCTAAAAGAGCACTCACAGGCCATCTATCCATCTCCCCATCAGTTTATGGCTAAGAAAACTGAAATGTAGTGACTTGCCTACAGTAACATTAAGTAGTCAGGATTAACAGTAATATTAAACTCAGGTCATCAATCTTCATTGCTGCTGCTCTTTTTACTTATTGTGCCATGCTGCCTGAATTCCTGGGCAAAGAATTTGATGTATGGAAATATATGTGGTCTCAGGTAAATTCTCTAGATCCCTTCTAAGTTTCTTTTTCTGCATAATAAGAGTGAAAATTCATGTCTGCTGCTGTTGTCTCCTTTGGAAAATAATGAGATATAATTGTTTCTATTATTAACCTTTATTTCATGTGCATGGGAAGGAGTGGGAGGAGATTTTTATTAACTAATTCTTGACCCCCTACAGAAGTGACATCTGTGAAATTTGTGGTGTATAGTTTCACTTTCCTGCCAAGTGTCCTGTGACTTGGCCAGAATTGGAAGTCTATTCTATTCCTCCCATATCATAGAGCATCTTCTGATATTTTTTTTTAATGGTAAAATATTTCCTTAAACAGTTTTGAGGAGAAAGTGTTATTTAGCATAAGAAGGTATAAGATATAAAATTATATTCTAATTGATGTAATCTTTCTTATTTCCAAAAGTTAGCATTAATTTTAGGTGTACCTCAGTACTGTATATTGTATGGCAATAATTGATTATTTGCCCTTGAATTATCCAAATTATTCTATCTAATTCATCATGTCTGTTTTACTTCCTCTTGCCATTCACTGCATTTGAACTGTTACTATTTGTATTGATGTGCTTAGTGAAAGCATGTTATCATGTTAAGGAAAACATTATTAGAAAAGTAAAACTCTTTCTACAAAAATAGCAATATTTTCTCCACAGAAAACAGTAATTCAGTACCAACAACTTCTGTATTCCCAATGGATCACCTGTTTTAGATACTGATGGCACAATAGCTCAATATTCAGCCTGTTGGAGGATGATCAACTCATCTTTTCTCTTCTCTCAACTTCATTTTAAGGGTTATCTCTGCACACTATACCTTCCACCTGCCTTACAGACTTCTCGATCCTTTATTTTGGTTTATAAGATCTCATTCTTTCCACAAATGTCATCTTTTTCTCTATAATTCTTAAGATTTTCTGCAGCTTAATCTAAGAATCTTTTTGCTGCTACATTTGTAAACTTGAGAAAAATCAAAGGATTAGAGTACTAAGAGACTTCAGAGGCTATCTGAACCAGTTCATACCTGAACAAGAAGTCTCTATCACAATCACATCACCCCAAAGTGGTCATCCAGCCTTTGCTTGAAGGTGTACAGGCAAAGGGGAATGTACTAGTCCCAAGGTGCTTCCTTCCATCACTGCCAGCTTTGTGGTATAATGGATAGAATGTTGGACTTGAACTTTAGAAATGCTGAGTTCAGAACCTGCTTCAGTTACTAGTCCTGTTAACACCTTTCTAAGCCCCAGTCTTCCCATATGTATAGTTATTGCATAAATTTCACTCATTGTTGTAAGAAACAACTAAAATAATATAGGTAAAGTACAATGCAAATGCTTGCTATGTTTATAATTCATTATTTTTTGACAACTTTAATTATTAGGAAGTTTTTTTCCCCCTTATATCAGGCTTGAATTTTCCTCTTTGCAACTCCAATTTATTACTTCTTATTTTGCCCAAACAGAACAAATCTAATCCCTTTTCCACATAACACATTTTAAAATAATTAAGGGAAATTTTTGTAGAGGGCCAGGAGGTAAGAATTCATTCCAGGTCTTGAAACTTACAGTAACTTGGCTTACCAAAACTCCCTTTTCTGATTGAAATAGCAGAGAAATACTTGTTAGTATGTGACTGGAAATCTAGCCACTGAAGCAAAATGTAAAACTACTATGCAATGGATTACCTTTGACCTTAGGAAAGGAGAAGCAGCTCACAATGGAGACTAAAGTCATTTGGGAGAAAGGTACTTGAGGACATGGATATGATAAGTTTACTCTGATGTGTATCTCAACTATTTACATCTCTGTCTCAGATTAGGGCTTAATCATTTGCATCTCAGTAGATCCCTGCTTGTTAGAAAAAGATATAGGGACATCAGTGTACTTTGTATCAAGTTTATAAGCATTGGAGGCATATATATTTGTCTCTCTGATCAATAAACTTTGAAGAGTTCTTATTAAGTTCTCGCTTCCTGGCCCCTGCATTTCAAACCCTTCATTCACTACTGGAGTTGGACTCCAACAAATTTTCTTACCCTCCTTTCTCATATTTCTTCCCCTCTCCACCATCATCATCTCTTCTTCAGGTTAAACATTCTCAATTTTTTCAATAAATGCAGTGATAATACTTTTTATATTGTTCCCTCCTGTTGCCTTCTCTGAAATATCCTCTAATTTATCAACATCCTTTCTCAAGTATGCTGCCTAGAATTGAATTCAATTAACTATATGTGATCTGACAAATTGAGACTACAGTTTTTGTTGCTATTCAATTGTTTTTTAGTTCTGTCTGACACTTCATGACCCCATTTGGGGTTTTCTTGACAAGCACATTAGAATAGTTTGCCATTTCCTTTCCCACTTCATTTTATAGATGAGAAACTGAGACAAATAGGGTAAATAACTTGCTCAGGGTCACACAGTTAGTCAGTGTCTGAGGCCAGATTTGAATTCAGGAAGATGTGCCTTCCTGACTTCATGCCTGGCACTCTATCTAAGGTGCCAATTAATTGTCACAATAGCCTCGTTACTATTTGCTAATTCCTAGACATTCTTCTTCTCTGAATGTAGTTTAAGATGTCTTCACTTTTCTTTTTTTTTTTAATTTTATTTTATTTGCAAAACATATATGGGTAATTTTTCAACATTAACCCTTACATAGCTTTCTGTTACAGATTTTCCCCCCCAACTTCCCCCCCTCCCCTAGATGGCAGGATATCCACTACATGTTAATTATGTTAAAATATTTGGCAAATCAAATATATGTATACATATTTCCAAACTTATCATTGTTGTGCAAAAAAAATTGTATCTACGCAGAAGACATATCAGATAAAGGAAACACAATGTAAGCAAACATCAATTAAGAGTATGAGAATGTTATGTTGTGGTCCGCATTTCACATCCCTCTCTCTGGGTGTATATAGCTTTCTTCAGTGAACAATTGGAAGTGGTTTGAAACATTTCATTGTTGAAGAGAGCCATGTCCATCAGAATTGATCATTATATAGTATTGTTGTTGCCTTGTATAATGATCTCCTGGTTCTGCTCATTTCACTCAGCATCAGTTCATGCAAGTCTCTCCAGGCCTCTCTGAAATCGTCCTGCTGGTTGTTTCTTACAGAACAATAATATTCCATAATATTCATATACCATAATTTGTTCAGCCATTCTCCAATTGATGGGCATCCATTCAGTTTCCAGTTTTTGAGCAGCCACCTTTTTATGCTTTTCTTGAGTTCTCTATTTGTAGGTCAAATTTTTTATTCAGATCTGGTCTTTTCATTAGAAATAGGTGAAATTCTCCTGTATCATTGAATGACCATCTTCTTCCCTGGAAGATGATGCTCATTCTAGCTGGATAGCTTATTCTTGGCTGTAATCCAAGTTCTTTTGCCTTTCAGAATATCTGATTCCAGGCCCTTCGATCCTTTAATGTGGAAGCTGACAGATCTTGTGTAATTCTAAATACAGTTCCTCGGTATTTGAAATGTTTCTTTCTAGCTGCTTGCAACATCCTTTCCTTGGTGCTATAGTCCTGAAATTTGGCCACGATATTCCTTGGGGTTTTAATTTTGGGGTCTCTTTCAGGAGATGATCGGTGAATTCTTTCAATGCCAATTTTGCCTTCTGATTCTAAAACATCAGGGCAATTCTCTTTCATGATTTCCTGGAAGATAGCATCCAGGTCCTTTTTTTCATCGTGGCTTTCAGGGAGTCTGATAATGCTTAGATTGTCTCTGCTGGATCTGTTTTCCAAGTCAGTTGTTTTTCCTAGGAGATATTTCATATTTTCTTCTATTTTTTCATTTTTTTGTTTTTGTTTGACTGATTCTTGAAGTCTTATTGAGTTATTTACTTCTATTTGTTCAATTTTAATTTTTAAAGTATTATTTCCTTCAGTTATCTTTTTTAGCTCCTTTTGTAGCTAGCCAATTGAATTTCTTGATTCAATGCATTATTTTTCCATTTTGCCAGTTTTATTTTTCAGTGTATTGTTGTCTTTTTCCAATTCACCAATTTTGTTTTTCAGTGAATTGTTGTCTTTTTCCAGTTCACCAATTTTGTTTTTCAGTGAATTGTTTTCTTTTTCCAATTCACCAGTCCTATTTTCTAGTTTTTGATATTTCTGTTGCACAGATCTCAATTTATTTCCCCATTCTTCTTCTAGCTCTCTTTTGAGGTTCTTTATGCATCTTCCAGGTAAGCCTTCTGGAAGGGAGACCAACTTAAGTCCACCTTTGTGGTTTCATCTGGGATTGTTTTCAGAATCTCAGGATCTCTGGACTGTTCTATTTTTTCTCTGTAAAAGCTGTCTATGGTGAGAGCTCTTTTCTGATTCTTACTCATGCTTTCGAGTTGAGGTGTCAGTCACAAGCAGCGAGTACTGAAACAGTTTGTATTTGCCCTGGGGCAGTTTTCCGAGTTGACTTCTGGTCTGAGGCTGGTCAGGCTAGATCTGCACTAGGACCACGTTTTAAGCTGCTCTCAATCCACCCTTTACCAAAGGCATAACTGCCAAAGCACATGCCTGCAAGCAGAGCAAAGTGACCCAGGCATCTCCCAGGGGCTTCCTGGCTGCCTAAAATCCGCCCCTCTATCTCAGCCCTGACTTCCGCCCCGGCTGGTGTCTGATTGCGACCAGGGGCCGATTTCCCCTGAAGCTAACCTTTTCTGAAGTTTTTTCAAAATATATTGTTGATAGAAGTGTGTTGTAGTCCAAGTGTTTGGTGGAGCCCTCACTCCAAAACCAGTTTGGAGGCTCAATTTGTCTGGGTCTGAGGGAAGGTCTCAGGAGCTCCCAGAGAACGCTGTCTGCAGTTTGCCATCTTGGTTCCGCCCGACTGATGTCTTCACTTTTCTTAACTGCTATGCTATAATTTCTAATCAACTGGCTGTCCATTATTACTCTCATTTTTAGGTGTACTTCTGTGTGGCCATCTCTCCCCCATATTATACATGTGAGAATGATTTTTTAATCTACCTGAAAGTTAGGTGTCATCTTACTAAGTTCAGTTCATCTTACCTGTCAAGATTTTTTTGAATCTTGAATATATAATACATTATGTCAGCTACCTCTCCAATCCCTGTACAGTCTGAAAATTTGATAAGAAACTATATGGTTTTATCTAGGAATAGGTAAGTATGTTGAATGACACAGACCTTATGCAGTACATCATTATTATCATCATCATTGCTAGTATTTATATAGCATTTACTTTGTTCCAGATATTGTGCTAAGCACTTTACAATTATGATCTTATTTGCTCTTCACAATAACTCTAAAAGGTAGGTGCTATTTTTATCCCAATTTTGTAGATGATGAAAATGGCTAAGCAATTAAGCCATTTGCCCAGGGTCACTCACCTGCCAAGTGTCTGAAGCCAGATTTGAAATCAGATCTTTCTTACTTCTTTCTCTACTGTATCAAGCAACTACCTTTTTGACAAAATAAATAATATTTATCAAAGTAATAAAATATAATAAAATATAGATAATATTGCTTTTTAGAACTAAGTCAAAATGTAACTGACAATTATCCTTAGGTATGTATCAGTGGTCTCCATTTATATTTGAGTTTGACATTTTTGGAGTAGATGACCCTCACAGTCTCTTCTAGGAATAAATATGGGATTCTTCATTTAACATTCATTTAACTGAAGAGGAATTGAAAACTGAGAGATTTAATGACTTATTCAGAATTAAAGATTCATTGTAATATTGTGTAAGGAGGTGGGACTAGGCTCATATAGCCTTGCTTTAGAGATACTTTAACCCTATTATGGAAATCTTTAATTTTGTTTTTGTTTTTAGTAAAAAAAAAATCACATTTACATATTTATCTCCAGATTACAATTAAACCATATTAGTAGTAGAAATGTTAATTGAGTGCACTGAGTATCTACTAGCTCGTTAGTTAATGCCAGATCTGAGGTTGAAACAATTATATCAGGAAAATATTAAGATTTTTTTATGATCTTTCTTTTCTCACTGAACCCGTACCCACCAGAAATTGGTACACCTTTGGCACCATTCTCCCTTCACTTTCCTTTCTTAGCTTGTAAAAACCCAAAATCTAGATTGCAAGAGTCATAGCCAGTGACTTGGAACTGTGTAAATCCCTGGTCCAGTTGTAACATTTTCATTAGGGAAACAAATGTTTGGTTTGGTTTGTTGGGTTTTTTTTAATATACAAAAACATTGTCATAGGTGATGATTAGGTACTATAAAGTATGATGTTTTAGATACATTCTGGAAGAAAAAGACTTTTGTGGCTAGTTGGAAAAACTAAACATTATTCATAATATAAATACATGATGAACTCTAAGCAATCAAACATATATTTGAAAGATTGTCTCTTCCTGAGTTGAGGACCGCTTGTGTCTCACTTTGGTTGAAAACATGATATTTGAACCATTCTTATCTCCATGCACACAGTTAGACAAAGAAATTCTTTCTCTTTTTAAGAAATGATGGGACACAGGGGGAGGCAGAAACTGATAAGACAAAAGCAATATTTCTGAAAATATTCATTTAATATTTTATATTAAAATTTTTCTTTAAAATAGTTGAATAATACACTTATGCACAGTTAATGAAATGCTAAAAAAAACTTTCAAATTTGTCAGAAATGTAATTGTGACTAGAGCAGCAAACTTTAAGGTATTTCAGCATTTTTATACTGGGGATATTGCATCTTTCTATTTTCATCATGTATGATGAAAAATCTTTTTAAAAAAATTTTCATTTATATTTTTTTTTCATTCAAAACACCTTTAAAAATTTAAACATTAAATAAAACTGTGGTAATGCTAAATTTGAGATAAAAATTAAACATTGGAAGTTTTAATTCCACTTTTTTCTTTTTATATATTCTTATATTTCCCAACTCTTCACCATTTCATCATTTAGAAAGCTGAGGCAACTATGAATTTTGTGTATATTTCATAGTTAAGAAAAATCATGACATTTTTATGATTAAAACCTTTTAAGAGTTCCAACTGGACTCCATGTTAGATGAATGATTTTGGACAAATTATTTCATCTACTTGGGTCTCACTTTAGCCATCTTTAACATGGTTAGTGTGGGCTAGATCTTCTCTAATCCTAATTCTATAAACCTGCATTAGATTACACATTGCTTAGTGACAGTTACTTTATCTTATTTATCTTTGTATGCCTGCCAAGTATTTAGCAGTTTTGTAGATAGTGGTATTCCATAAATATTTAATTGTAGAATATGAAAATACAACATTATATCCTTCTTATGTGAACTTAATGTGTTTCCTTATTGAACAAATAAATATCATGTGTTGTTAATCTCCAATGGGGTGTTAGGACATCATCATAGAAAATACTTCAAAAGGTCTAGGAATAAGAATAAAATATATTTGCAATTTATCAGTCTTTTTAAATGCTAATTCTCTCCAATGAGGAGTGATGATCTTGGAGGCTGATTTGTTCAATAAATATAGCATTAGGTTTTTTGGGTTTTTTTTGTTTTTGTTTTTGGTTTTTTTGACCATTAGGTTTTTAGAAGAGTCAGCACCATCAACAACCAAGGAAATGTAGTTGGTTCTAAGGATTTATCCAAAAATGAGTTATAATAAATATTTTAAATTGATTTATAGATATCATATTGAAAAGAATAACAGATTATATGATATTATTAGAGATATACTTTATAGAAGTGATTCAACATCACAGTTGGACTGATAAGGATTGCATATTAATAGCTGGAAGTACAATGTATTTAGTTAAAGTTGCTCAGAATAAGTTTCAAACTAGATAGATTTCAAAGAGATAGAACATCATGAATTACTACTCTTTTAACTTCTTCATGCCTCCTCCTTCTTTCCATCAAAATTATAAGTTTAATTCAAAACAAGAAGCAATATGTAGATCAAAGTAAGTTTAGAAATATTTCAAATTGATTCAAGTAGTTACATATGTTTGTTCAACTTTAACAATCAATAAAATGAAAAAATATATAGAAATTATACAAAAGACATGTGTTAGACAAAAAATTGCCTCTTGCCCCCAATTTAAAAAAAAATATTTGGGTATTTAAAAGCAAACTTGGGCATTCACAGTGTGTGGCTATAAATAATTACAATCCAAGGCCTTTTCTGTTACAATTATTTTTTTAAACAACTCATTAATTCAGTACTTCTCATTAGAGGTCCTAATTATTCAGACATTAAGCTATATTTCTAGTTGGGCCCAACTTATTTATGCTCTACATTTTTCTCATACATGATGAATTTACCAAATCATTGTAATAATGTATTTATTAACTCAATTGTAGCTCTCTGTGCATCTTAATGTACTAAAACAGAATAAAACTAAATATTTATTACCTCTGTTGGATAACAAGAAGCTATTGACTTCTTTTTAGGTGTTTATTGGGCAAAATGAAGCTGACCTCAATTGCTGCCCCAAGGGAAAATAAATCTTAATGTTCCCTGGAACTTGTGATCAATATTCTTGGGCAAGAGTTCTGTGTAAGAACTATTTTCCCCCAAGGAGCTCCAAGCACTTTCCACGTCCTATGCCATTAATTCTCACAGTGCCCTACTATTATAGTGATTTTTTCCCTTCCAGATTATATCAGTGAAATTTTAAAAAAAAATTGTCAATGCTAAATCAAAGTAGATAATATATTCATTGGTATTTATATATACTTTTGATCTTAGCAGCAACTGTAGCATATTTAAAAAAATGTGTCCACTCATAAAATACTTGCCAACTTGTTGTGATCTAATGGTGATCAGTGTGTTCAGAAAACAGCCTGATTGAATCACAGATTTCAACCTAATAAACATAACCCCAGAGTTGTCCTTCATTTTTAAAGAGGAACAAAATGACATAAATATGTTAGAATCAAGTTACAATGTATCTGACTGTAGCTGCTCAGACTAATATTAGCTTAGAATGCTCCAACACTGGTCAGATACAAATAATCCATATGAATATTTGGGATAGCCTCTCTAATTTTATGTATTTTGTGTTTCCTTCGAGTTAATTCAGTCTTGCTTGGCTCATAGAGCACAACACCTTCTCTGATGAGGGCATGCCATGCCAGTGGTCCTATGCTAATGTCTCCCAATATAATACAATAATATTGTTTGTATGACAAATAATCTATTAGAGATATCATGAGAGTATCCTTGTGTCACTTTTTCTGGCCACTTTGTAAGCACTTGCCCTGTGTGAGTTTTCTATAAAATATACATTTTTGGTGGTGATTTGGTATTTCAATTTGGCATTCAAACAATGTGGTCTGCCCAATGGAGTTGTGCTCTCTGCAGTAGAGTTGCAATGCTTGGCAGTGTAGTTCAAAAAAAGCACCTCAGTATCTCATATTGTATCCTGCCAGGTAATCTTTGGAATTTTCCTAAGACAATGCAATTGGAAGTAATTCAGTTTCCTGGCATGGCATTGGTAGACTGCCCAAGTTTTACAGGTATACAACAGTGAGATCAGCACGATGGCTCTGTAGACCTTCAGTTTGGTAGTCTCCTCTCCCACACTTTCCTTTGGAGCCTCCCAAACACCGAGCTAGTTCTGGAAGTGCAATATGTCAGTCTAATGATCAATGTGGACATCCTTGGAAAGTATACTGCCAAGGTAAGAGAATTTATGCTCAGCACATCCATCACCATTTCTTGTAACATTGATAATTCCATATGTGGATGGTATGGTGCTGGCTGATGGAAGACTTTCTTTTCTTGGTGTTGTAGCATTTAGGTAAATGGAATACAGTGTTGGTGTTGAGAAAATTATGATATGCACAAATCTTCACTCGTAAGTGATCATTGCTATTGCTGTTTCCAACTCTATTCCTCCCAAGGGCTCCCTACCATGTCTCATTCTACTCTAGCATTAAAGTGATGTCCTTTTTTGGCACATTGATGGTGAGGTTCTCCAGGTCTTCATAAAATTTTTCTTACACTTCATCAGGACTCATCATTGTGGGAGCGTAGACACTGACTTTGGTAGCATGATGTTTTCCTGCAAGTGGAAATCATGTTGTCATAAGACTGTCATGCACTCCTTTTGGAAGTCAAGTGAGCCTGTTTACTAGATTAGTTTTGATTGCAAAACTTACACCAGCTTCACAGCACTCCCTTTCATTGCAATCATTCCAGAAAAAAAAATACAAAAATACAAAAACAAAAACAAAAAACATGTATCCAGATTCTCCTTCAGTAAACTGGCCTTCATTTGCCAGCCTTGCTTCACTCAGGGCTACTATTTGGAGTAATGGAGTTCTCTTGAAACAAGAGCTATTCTTCTTTCAGGTCTACTAAATTTTGTGTTATCTATAAGCACACACATATTCCACATTTGAATTGCCTTAGTAAATTTCATTTTATTTTAACAAAACATAAGAAAACCCAAATACTAGTCCTATCCTGGACACAAGCTAGAAATTTGATCTGGGAATAGTTGTATGAGTTGCAGATCTCCTATTAACCTTACTATTAAAGACACAAGGAGAATTGTAACCATTATACCCATTTCTTGCCCATCAAAAGGAAACTTAAGAGGAATTCATACAATTAATCACCAATTTGCCTTTTTCCTGTCTTCCTCTTTCATAGGGCACATTATTGATGGTTTATTTTCTGATTCCCTGACTATTAGTTTCTTTTTCAGATCCCCTCTCACTTCTGCCTAAATTGTGCTTGTTCTGCTTCCCTCCCTCCTTTTCACTTCTTCAGCTTTAATCTTACCGGCTATCATATTGCCCATTCCAGGATCTTCCCAAAAAGCATTACTGTACTTTCCTTAGGGAGAACTTATATAATCATAGAGTTAAATTTATTTAGATATATCTAAATTAGAGCTGGAAAGGACTTTACTGAAGTTAAGTGACTTGTCTAAGGTAACACAGTGAATTACAGAGCCATAATTTTAGCTCATATCTTCTGCCTCTACCTCCAGTATTTTTTCTTCTACAACATATTTCTTTCTTTGGTAATGGCTTATGTATAAACCTCTATCCTTAGTGAACTTTCATACAAGTCAATTTCCTTCCGTAGGCTTCATCTTTCTCAGACATAGGTAAGATAAGATCAGTGTAACTTAATTCAATCTATAGCACAATATAATAGTAACTTGGTAAAATGTCAAAATTCTCTATGGATACTTCTCTACTCTCTGTAGCCTGGACTGGGAATTAGGATTTAAAAGAAAAAAATGGGGAGGAAGAGAAGTGCACTCTTTATAAGTTTTCAAGTTAGAAATAAGGACATTTGGTGTTAAATATTTTGTGGATCAGTAAAATACTTCCACAAACACAAAACAATAAAATATTTTCACAGTGCCTGATCATGAAATGGTAGTTTTAAAAATAGGATTAGATAACTTCTCTGGATCCCTTTTGTCTTCTATTCTGAGATCACCATAATTCTTTTGTTACAATCTCTGACAATATAAATAATATTCTTTATCCAAAGTCTTCAACTAATTTATTTACCTTTAATCTAAAATTTTGGTAAACATGTTTTTAGTTCTTTTGTTTCTGCTACTTACACTGCATAATTCTGTATCAGTTCAGTTTTTTTAGTTTTGTATCAGTTCAATCAACTGAAAAACATTTATTCCATTCCTATTATTTATCAAGCACCTTGCTAGTCACAGGAGATTTTGAAAAATGGAAGGAAATTAAAAATCTTTATTTTCAAAGAACTCACATTTTATCAGGAAAGTAAATACACACCTTTATATATAACTATATGCAGAATAAATGCAAAATAAATGAAAAGTATATGGAAAGACACTAATAATCAGGAATATCAGGGAAAAGGAAAGGCTTCCTATTCAAACATATCCATAGCTTCCTGATGTTATTTCTATTACTACCAAATATGAATAAATGACAAAATATTAATTAAATTTTTGGCACAGTGCTAGATATAACATAGGTGTTTAATAAATGTTTGTTCCATTCCCCTCCATACGTTCATATACCACATTTTGTTCAATCTTCTCTAGTAGATAGGCACTCATTTTGATTACACTTCTTTGCTACTGTAATGGTTTACTATAATACTTTTCGTATATGTTGAAGCTTTCTTTTTCTCTTTGATATCTTTGAAGTATATGACTAACATTCATTCTGGGTCAAAGATAATTTTCATAATTCCAAATTGCTTAACAATGTTCTTCAAAAGATTTGAAGCCAAAGATAGGATAGGTCTAATTAAATTGCTTGATTCACAAAGACAATTTCCCTCTTCTACCTTACAGTGATACCTCCTTCTCCATTTTAAGTTTCAGTATCATGCAACATTTCACAGTTTCTGGACCATTTATTTTCTTGTTTCTTTCCTTAATCCCTTTCAGATCTGACCCCAGTTGCCATATTACCACTAACTCCCAGATTCATTTCGTTATGCTCTCTGCTAAGTACTACTGGTTTTACTGGAAGTTACTTAAATCCATTCCTCCCTTCCTTCCTTC
Source organism: Myrmecobius fasciatus (assembly GCA_023553655.1). Lineage (NCBI taxonomy): Eukaryota > Metazoa > Chordata > Mammalia > Dasyuromorphia > Myrmecobiidae > Myrmecobius > Myrmecobius fasciatus. The sequence goes on along the minus strand of JAJPUD010006065.1, from coordinate 4,353 downwards.
TTTCCCTCTTCTATACCATTGTCCCCCTTACCCCCCACTGCTTATTAGTCTATTAACAGATGCTTTAGCTGTAGGCTGGGAGAAACTCTCATGCTTGTTGCCTGATGCCTGCTGAGAGCAAAACAGCAGGATAAGATTGACCTATATGGGGAGTATAGGTCAAAACTGGAATTTTCATGCCAAAAACAAACAAACAAACAAACAAACAATTCAGGTCAATCTGTACAATCCATGACCATTATAATGTTCTATTAACTTTAACTTTCTACTTGCTATTTTTTCTCTATTCTATCTCAGCAGATCATCAATAAATTCTACACTTACATCTACCTTGACAACCTTTTACAAGTCACTAAACAATTTTAACAGTAAATGTTACACAATTTGTAGACTTTCCTTTCTGGGAATCCTCCACCCTGCTTAATCATCACTTAGGCTGCTCAGGACAACTTTAAATTGAAAGGCTTAGCTATTATGCTCACCCATTTTCAGCTTCCTGGCTTGTCCTTCTCATGTGTATAAAACTGAGGTATCCCCTTCTTCCCCCCTCTCCTTTCTGTCTCTTCCTCTATTTCTCCTTTTCTCTCTTTCCCTCTCACTTTTTCTCTCTCTGAATTTCTCTGTGTATCTCGTTCAGTCTGTCTTTGTTTCTCTCATTATCTCTCTCACACACAGAGGAAAAGGAAGAAGGAGTGACTTGGGGAGGACGAAAAATCTCTGTGAGTGCAATGATAAAAGATTATTGTCCAGCTCTTTTAGTTTCTCCCAGACATTTTCCTTGAGTCTTATCACTCTTTCATCAACTAAAAATAGATTGAAGATAAGCTTGTATGATGTATATTCTTTTGTCTATTCTGGTATGATTTTATTTTAGTGAGGTGAATAGACCACAGATTTGAGTTGGAAGGCACCTTAAGGGACATCTAGTCCAGCCTTCTTCATTTTACAGATAAACAACCTGAGCATAAATGATATAGTTATTCTGGGTCATACAATTAATGAATGATAAAGCTGATATTGAAATGCACATCCTTTGGCTCTAAATGCAGTATTCTTTCCACTGTACCAACTTGTTAAAGCAATGCACTACACAGTTGTCACCAAGTATAATGATTCTTTCTGAGATGATTAAGTTGAAAGAAAGTTTCAGGTTGGCATGTTTAAGTGCAATGTATGGAAGGATAGCTTAATATTTGGAAGGAAAATATCTTCTCAACTGTTAGAATAATTCCAGAATAGAATGGGAAGCTGTAGGATAGGAAGAATAAAGAGGAGGAAGGAGAAGGAGGAAGAGAGAAGGGCAAAAATTGAAGAATCAGAATAAGAACAAAAAGAAGTGATATTTCAAAATTTGCTGAGTTCATTGTATACATTATTTCAATTAATTCTTACAACTATCCCATAAGACTGAAGAAATATGGATTATTATTCCTTTAGGGATTCAGAAAGTTTAGGTGGCTTGCTCATAGTTACAGAGCTTATAAATAAATATCAAAGGCAAGATTTTTACCTGACTCAAAGTCTAATGTTTTCTATTTTAAGAGCTTGCAAATAATGGACTTTTAAAATTTGAAGTTTTTAAGCAAAAACTAGATAAGATCATTCTCAATCTCATTATGGAGAGGATTTTCAGTGAGGTATAGGTTAAGCTAAAGTCTTTTTCATTTGTGAATTGTTTTCTTTTTGAATGGAGAGTATAGAAGGATATTGTTCCTATAAGAATGTAGTACTAATTTTTAAATACCTTCAATTTGTTTCTGACACCTGATTATTTCATATGGATGCTTGAATATGGGAAAATTAATACTGAACTCCTCTTTGGGCATTACCATTGCTACTGGATGAAGAAATCTACTGTTTAAAATTTAAGATAAAAATCAGTAAAAGGCATCTATTATATAAACTTTTATAAGCCAAGATGTGGAGTATTAATTAGCCTATAGAGAATAAAATCTCAATGGGGCAAGTAGGCTTCTGAATAACTAAGTGATTTTCCAGAAATACTCATACCACACAGAAAATAAATCATCATTCTATCTTCACAATCAATGGCCTTGGCAGCAATTTATTATGTTCCAGGGGAGGGAACAGAGGGTTCTTAATCTCCTTTTCGGTTTTTGATTTTGTGTCCTCTTGCCAGGGGCAACTTTCTTCATCTTTTGGCTGTCCTTGCCTAAGATCTGAAGTTAAGGATTTCACACTGAAATGGAGATTTAGGTTTAGTTCAAAATGACCTTAACCATGTCAAGAAATGAAAGTTCAATGCCATCCCATTCTTTTTAGCATAGAATGTGATGAAACAATACAGTGGAAACACAATGTGACCACCCTTATGTTTACACTAACACAATAGGATTGCAATGATGTATTTTAAAAGTGTCACTGAGACCCAATAACCCAGTTTTATGATTTCTGGTTATATGATTTCTTATACATTTTTCTATTCCCTTGCAATTTTGATTTTTCTGAAAAAAAAGTGCCATTTTGCATCACTGATAGAATGTTGGTGTTAAAGAAATGGAATTTTATGGCAATGAAGAATCTCAAAAGATTGTAAGTGCTGTCTCCCTTCCTGTAAGGGATTTGTATAGTATTTCTGCAAATTATGTATGATATTGGAATAATAAAAGGGGAAATCCATGGAACTAAATGTCATAATATGGATAATGTGCTTTTAATTTATTTTGTGTTGTTTTATTTTTCAATGTGGATTATTAGGTTTACTTCTTTGCACTGACTTGCATTAGGGAGGTTCTAAAGTATTTCAAGATTCAATGCCATCATCACATTTTTTAAATAGGAAACATATAGAAATGCAAAATAGTTATCATTGGTGTGCCCCTCTTCCTATACTACTGTATCAGGGGGTGGGAAAGGAAACTAGTAAATGCAAAAATCATTTAATTCTGAAAGTTTCCTTTCATCATTTATACTAAATGTATAGTATTTCTTTAGTGATCAATGAAGATTTTATATAGTCCTGGAGCATATGAACCACACACACATTCATATTCTTATTTGAAATTGAATCAGAAGATTTGAAGAAATCATTTTTTTAAAAATAAGAGGATGGGGGCAGAGCCAAGATGGCGAACTGCAGACAGCTTTCTCTGTGAACTCCTTTGGGACCTTCCCTCAGACCCAGACAAAGTGAGCCTTGGAACTGGTTTTTGAGTGAAAGCTCCGCCAAACATTTGGACTACAACAGACTTCTATCAAAAATCTACCTTGAAAGAACTCCGGAGAAGGTTAGCCTCAGGGGAAATCGGCCCCTGGTCACGATCAGACTCCAGCCGGGGCAGAAGTCAGGACTGCGATAGAGGGGTGGATTTTAGGCACCCAGGAAGCCCCTGGGAGATGCCTGGGCCACTTTGCTCTGCTTGCGGGCAGGTGCTTTGGCAGATCTGCCTTTGGTAAAGGGTGGATCGAGAGCAGCTGAAAACGTGGTCCTAGTGCGAATCTAGCCCGACCAGCCTCAGACCTGAAGTCAACTCGGCAAACTGCCCCAGGGCAAATACAAATTGTTGCAGTTTTCTCTGTTTTTGACCAATATCCCAACTTTAAACCATGAGCAAGAAGCAGAAGAGAGCTCTCACCATAGAAAGCTTTTACGGAGAAAAAATAGAACAGTCCCCAGATCCTGACATTATGAAAACAATCCCAGATGAAGCCACAAAGGCAGACTTAAGTTGGTCTCCCTTTCAGAAGGCTTACCTGGATGATTGCATTAAGAATCTCAAAAGAGAGCTAGAAGAAGAATGGGGAAATAAATTGAGATCAGGGCAACAGAAATATCAAAAACTGGAAAATAGGACTGGTGAATTGGAAAAAGAAAACAGTTTACTGAAAAACAAAATTGGTGAATTGGAAAAAATCACCAATTCACTGGAAAATAAAAATGGTGAACTGAAAA
>JAJPUD010006064.1:71689-139547 GCA_023553655.1 Myrmecobius fasciatus | reverse complement strand
AAAGAAAGAAAGAAAGAAAGAAAGAAAGAAAGAAAGAAAGAAAGAAAGAGAAAAAGAGTATAACTGGCCAAGTAAAAAGTGAAGTACAAAAGCTAATTGAGGAAGACAATATCTAAAAAATTAGAATTGGACAAGTGGAAGCTAATGACCCTGGTGAAACATCAATAATTAAATAAACAAATCAAAAGAATAAAAAATTAAAGAAATTGTAAATTACCTCATGAGAAAAACAAGTAACTTGGAAAATGGATCCAGGAGAGACAAAATCATAATAACTAGACTACCTGAAAGCCATAATCAAAAGGAAGACATGGGCAGCATCTTTCAAGAAATTATCAAGGAAAATCATTCTCAAGGAAAATTATCCCTGATGTCCTAGAACCAGAGGGCAAAACAGGCATTGAAAGAATCTACCAATCACGTCAGAAAAGAGATCCCAAAATAAAAACTCCAATGAACATTATAGCCAAATTTCAAGGAAATAAATCCTGTAAATAGCCAAAAAAAAAAAAAAAAAAAAGTGATTCATACATTGGGGAGCCACCATCAGTATTACACAGGACTTAACAGCTACAACATTAAACAATCAGAGGTCATGGAATATGATATTGCAGAAGGCAAAGTAACAAGAACTACAAACAAGAATCATTTATCCAGCAAAATTATGCATAATACATCAAGGGAAAGTGGTCATTCAAAAAAAAAATAGAAGAATTTCAAGTTTGTATAAGGAGAAGAGCAGGAACAAATCAAAAATGTGACCTACAATAATAAGGCCCAAGAGAAGCATAAACAAGAATGGTCTAACTGTCAGATCTAAGGAGAGAGGAAGAAATCATAACCAGAACAAGAGAGAAATAACATTACAAAATATAAGACAGATAATTTTGATTATATTAAATTAAAAAGTTTTTTGTACAAACAAAACCAATTCGATCTAGATTAGGAGGAAAATAGAAAGCTAGAAAACAATCTTTTTTTCTTTTTTTGAGGAGTGAGGCATTTGGGGTTAAGTGACTTGTCCAGGGTCACACAACTAAGAAGTGTTAAGTGTTTAAGGCCAGAATTGAACTCAGATCCTCCTGACTTCGGGACTGGTGCTCTATTCACTGTGCCATCTAGCTGCCCCAAAACAATCTTTATAACAGGTATCTCTGATAAGACCTCATTTCTCAAACATATAAAGAAACAAATTTACAAAAGCATGAGTCATTCAAAGAATATGAACAGTCAATTTTCAATGTAGAAATCAAAGCTACCTATAAGGCACATGAAGAAGTATTCAAAATTACTCTTGATTTGTGAACCACAGGTTAAAACAACTTTGAGATACCACCTTACACTTACCAGATTACCTAATTTGACTAAAAAAGGGGAAATGGTAAATATTAGAGAGAATGTGGGAAAACTGGGACACTGTTGGACTTAGTTACATTGTAGACTGACCCAACCATTCTGTAGAGCAATTTGAAATTATGTCCAAAGAGCAATCAAACTGTTGCATATTTTTGACTCAGCAATACCTCTAATAAGGTCTATATCCCAGAGATTATAAAAAAAAAAAAAAAGAGAAAAGAACCTTGAATTGCAAAAACATTTATAGCAGCCCTTTCTATGGTGTCAAAATATTGGAAACTGAGGGGATGCCCATTAATTGGGGAATGGCTGAACAAACTATGGTAAATTAATATAATGGAATACTACTGTATAATAAGAAATTGATGAACAGGCATATTTCAGAAAACCTGGAAAGGCTCATACAAACTGACGCAAAGTAAAAAGAGCAGAACCAGGAAAACATTGCATACAGCATTAGCAACATTGTGTGATGATCAACTATGAATAACTCAGTTCTTCTAAGCAACACAATTCCAAAGGATTTATGAAGGAAAATGCCATCCAAATCCAGATAAAGAATAGATGGACTCTGAATAAAGCTCAAAGAATATTTTTTTACTTACTTTATTCTTTCTTATGTTTTTTTTTCTTTTGATCTGTTTCTTCTTTCACAACTGTGACTATTATAGAAAGGCGTTTTACATGATAGTACATGTAGAAACTATATCAAACTGCAGACCATCATTGAAAGAGGAAAGAGAAAAATTTGGAACTCAGTAGTTTAGGATTTAAAAAGAACTTTATCACAAGGATCTTGTGAAGTAAATAATAGAATCATTATCCCCATATAAAAGATAAAGAAACTGAGGTCCTGGCGTTAAATGGTGGGCCCATTATCACACAGATAGTAAGTAATTGAGGTAGGATTTGAACCCAAGTGTTATTTCAAGCTCAAGAGACCAAATGAATCTATTATTTTTTGGTTCCATTACTTTTGTTCATAAAACAACCATATCCAGGATGCTTCCATGGCCCATATTAATTGGTGACTCCTTTCAATATAGATTGTGAATATGGATATTCATTTTTAAAAATCTACCAAATTGTTCCATGTTTATCTAAATAAATAAATTTGAAGTCATATTTCTTATTTAGATAAGCAGTTGCTAATAGTGAGGAAAAATTTAGTCTTCTACTTCCATTTAGTTCTTCAGAGAGAATTTTAACTAATAAAAATAGTCACACACACAAAAATGATCTGAAACGTCACTTGTCTTTTCTCTCAGTACAGACAATAAATTCTCTTACAGATAAATATAAATACAATAACAAAAAAAAATAATAGAAATTCAAAAGACATTTACCTTCGTCGGTTTCATGCCACACAATCCCTTCCAGATTCACACTGGTTCCAGGTTCACAGGGTCCCAGACATTCAGGCTCAGTTATTACTCCAACTTCACATGTATTAACACCCACCGAACGAGTTCGTACCAAAAGCTGTTCAACTGGGGCTGCAATATTGGATGAAGATGAGGAAAAGTAGGAAGGCAGAATCTGAGGCGTGATGCTACTGGAAATTGGTGGTGGTGGTGCTGGCACCGTGAACAGGGGGTCAACCTGAAAAACAGACACACTGCAATGGAGCTGAGCAGGTAATTCATTACAAGCAATAACAACTTTATAACTGTATTAACTCTGGAAAAGATCACTATTCAAAACTCCTACTAGTACTTGAAATGCAATTTGGATATCCTTAATGATGCTAGAACATAACACATGATTAAAGATACAAATATAATATTCTTTATGCTAACCAAGGTCCAGCAAGTTTTAAATTGATTCAGTTATGCCTGAATTATATAGATTAATGTCACTGAATAGCTCTACATAATTTATAACCACATGAAAATAAGCATTACAAAATGAAAAATGCCCTTACCCCCATTTAAAGGAAAAGCTTATTAAAAAAAAATCTACAATATATGTTTCTGTGTATCACCACAAGAAACCCTAATGAACACCAGATATCTATGTAGGTAGATAAAAACATTAATAAAAATATTCAAAGTACATTTTAATTTCAAAGTGATAAATATACTCATGAATTTATTCATAACTAAATCATTCCAGTTGCAGAAATATGTACATTAAAATTCATATTTAGCTCTGAAATTCTTAAACTGGATATTAATATTTTTAAACATCATCTCCTGGGTAGACGTTAATTATCAGTAGACTTTATAGACATGACCAAGAATATTAAAATTATTTTGTAATGATTTCTCACAAGTTTTATTTTGCTCACTTGACCCAAAAATAAAACACAATTAACTGAAGCCATGTATTAAATGAAACATTCCTGTTCACCTTCCCCACTGCTTATGGACATTTTGAGCTGAGATCTTTTCTTTCTTCTTAGTGTCTTCTAGATTAAATTGTCCGTAAGAAGTTGGGGAAATAATTAGCACAGTGCTCAGCATACAGGAGACACTTAATAAATGGAGAATACTGGCTGCCAACATGATATCCTCTTCTTACCTAGCCAGTTGGAAAACTTTATAATCACCACACAGGCATGAATGCTGGTATAGATGTGCATGCATACACACACACACAGGTAGGAAGTAGAGTAACCACCAAAAGACTAGGGATATCTTTTTATTTTTTTTTTAAATTTGAATCAGACCTGTGATTTTATTGGAATAAGGGACTCTTGATAAGGAAATTCCTTCTACCAACTCAGTTCATTAATTGTTCTATAATTTATAATCTTAAGAGAGTTATTTGATATACTGGCAACTTAAGTGATTTGCCCAAAATGACAGAGGCTGAGTGGATCTGAAGTTAACCTTCAAATTATATCTTCCTTATTCAAGAGGACACTTCTAATATCTGTCACACTGAATCTCTGCAATTTTTACTGCAATAATGCCCACGTATAATGTCTCTACATATAAACACTAAGTATTAATCTGTATACTAGCTAAAAATCCATATTTAATCTCATAGAATGATGCTAATTTTCACATTATTTAATCTTGAAAAAAGCTATCAACTTTTTTTAAGAAAGGCAAAAGTCAACATGTTACATAGCCAGACAATCCACACAAGGAGAAATGTAGTGCATATTCTTTCAATTGGATGTCTCCAATCTCATATGTAAATAAGGATACTTATTCAGAAATGTGGATAAAACTCATACTTGTTTATGCATTCATATCTTCCTAACAAATTTTCTAAGAATTCAGCACTTTTAATATACGAATCTGTATAAAAATTATGTGTGCATATAGAATAAAATGAGCTCCGATTTAAACAGCTGAAGTTGTCGGCTGTTTCAGATTTTTCATGACTGAAAGAACAATCTCTACAATTTGTATTTCATTAAAATGATTAACTGCTATTAAATTAGCTGAGAAGATTCATAATTTAAGAAAGCATTCTTTCGCCAACTGCCCATTAAAAGAACTTAATTTTCTATTTTGAAATTAGCCATAAAATTTCCTTAGTTTGGTGTTCTTTTGTTGTTCGTGATTATTTTTATCACAATGCCTTAGAACACATTTACAAGAGCTAAAATTAAATTTATTAAGTCAAGTTTTCACACAAATGTAGCTTAATGTAGATCAAAGTTCACCATGATGTTTATATTTCATAAACTGATGACAAATGGAGAGGGAAAACCTAGACAGAATATCCACAATAGTACATACATACTGTTTACCTAATTTAAGGGGTTGCGATGTTATAATAATATTTTTAGACTAAAAAAAGACAAATAAAATTAGAATAAAGCAACTTTTTTTTTACTTTGGATGTTTCCCGCTGTTTAACAAAAAACTTTTTTAATTTTGTTTTTAATGGATTTCTGATATTTTTATAACTGTGACTTCCCAATAATCTCCACAGTATCACACTCTTAAGTACAAGCATCATATAAAGAACACATTTTAATGTTTTTTTTTCATTCTGCATATATCTTTATTATTTTTACATGTTTGTCATGTTCAACAACTTGTTGGATTTTGCCCTCATCTATTAGGCCGTCCCAGTTTAAGTGAATTATTTAAACCATATACATTTGTTTGTGACAATATGATTCTGTTTAGTGTTGATTTTTATGCCCTTTCTTCTTAATCAGCACTTCCTCCTGAAAATAATTTCCTATGCTACTTTTACATACATATATGTAGATACATACAGACAAATGAATATACTATGTATGTGTAAACACATGTATATATCAATCTATCTCTATGTATAGTTTTCCTTACATGTCCTATCCTCTTTCAAAACTATAGAGACTTAGTTCTTCACCACAAATCTGGTTTACAAATAGGACAGGGCAAAAGCCACAATGAATTCCTTTACTTTCCATCACAAACTAAGTGATGAGAAACCCCTGGGTGACAAAGTAATCAGCTTTCAACTTTTTGCAATAACACTCCAAAACCCAGGGCATTAAGAGCAATGCTGCTTCTTTACCCACCAACCTCCTCTCCTCTATCATCCAGTCTGCCACTGCATGTTCTATATCCCCAGGCCTTGTCATATGCCCCACAGATGAACTTTCCTATATGTGCTGTGTCCTTCTATAAAAAAAAAAAAAATATGACTTTCTTGAAAATAGGAACCCTCTCATTAAAAAAAAAAATGTATCCCTGGTGTTTATTGCTTGACACATATGTAAGCACTTAAAATGTTTATTCATTCATATTCATTTGAAGTTTATGCAAGTCAAATATTTAGCTCACCTCTCTTGTTGTTATTGTTGTTGCTGCATCTGTCGCTGTTTTCCAAGAATGATTCAAAAGCTTCTTTTCTGATAAGATCCAATTTGTTATGTCCTTGAGGACTATGCTTAGCTTTGTAGAATATATTTTTGGTAGCAGCTTTAACTCCTTTCTTTTTGGAATATACTATCCATTGTTTTGTCTTTATTTCCAAGACTATTGGGTAATCATAGGTTATTTGAATTAGCATCTCTTAATAGCTGAAGGTCTTTCTCCTAGATACTTGCAAAATTTGTTGTTTATTACTGAAACTTTGAAATTTAACCAGTACTTGCCTAAGAATTTTAAGCATGGGTTTTTCACCGGCAGTAAGAGGAGAAACTGATTGAACAGCACTTAGTTTTCTATATTTAAAAGTTCTGGACATGTTAAAGTATTATTTCCTGCCAAATGGAATTCAGGTTCTTAGAAGTATTGTCTTCTGGGAGATCCTTAAATTAATTCTGTGCCTCTAGTCTTCAAGGTCAATTGCTTTGTCTTGTGTGAAATTCACAGTTTCTTTTAACATTGTTGCCTTTTCTTTCATCTGCATCAGTGGAGGAAGCACTCAATGACTGGCAATAGGTGTAATAATTAATATGGTATTTCCTCTCCTCCCTCCCCATTTTCATTCTCACTGCAAAACCAGAAGAGATGTAATTACTATCCCATGAATAGCTCCATACCTACTCTATGTGACCAGTATTTGATGACTATGTGAAATACTGGGTTTGGAATATTTATCTAAGATGAATAAGAAAAATACATTTTTCTTTTCCTTTTTTTTTTTTTTGGAGGGGAAAGGAAGGTTAAAAATTTAATTTATTTTTCAAACAAGAAAAATGTGATTTCCCTCCCTTGATCATTCTCTCCTTCCTACTGAGAAAAAAAAAAAGAAAAGAAAAGAAAAATTCCTATTACACACAAATTCCCCCACTGGAATGTCCAGTGTCCAGAAACAGTATGCCTCATTGTTCAGATTATGTCACTTCTCTGTTAGGAGTTGAGGCGTACATTTCATCATGAGTGTTTTAGAATCATGGTTAATGACTTGCATTGATCAAAGTTCTAATGTCTGTCAAAATTGTTTGTCTTACTAAAATGTTTTTATTGTATAAATTATTCTCTTGGCACTGCTCTCCACACTGTATCAATCTGTGCGAGATGCTTCAGGTTGCTCAGAAATCTTTTCCCTGAATTATTTCTTATAGAATAGTAATATCCCATTATATTCACATACCATAATTTGTGGTGTCCTCTCAAGTTTCTAATTCCTTGTCACATCCTTCAAAAAGCTGCTATAAATATTTTGTACATGAATCCTTTACTCTTTGCTAGAGCTCTATGGCATATTAACTAATAGGGATATTCCTGGGTGAAAGGATATGCATAGTTTAATACATTTTTCGACTCAGTTTCAAAATATTTTCCAGAATGGCTAGACAGGTTCACAGTTCTACCAACAGTGCAATCAGGTACCTGTTCTGCCACAAGTCTTCCATTGTCACTTTTTAGTAAACTTCACCAATTTAACAAATGTGAAGTGGAACATCATATTTGCTTTAATTTGTATTTCTCTAATTATTAGTGTTTAGGAGGAATTTTTTTTCATGTCTATTGATGACTAGGGTTTCTTCTTCTAAAAACTTTATTGATTGATCATTTCTCAGTTGTTTATAAATCTTAAATAGTTCCATATAGATAGATACATACATAGATAGATAGATAAATAGATAGATACATGGGTAAATGTGTTTTAGATATAGTTATATACATGTGTGTAAATGTTTGCATATATATCTTTATAATGATATATATATATATAAATATATATAAAAACTTTTAAATTTTTTCCCTCTTACCTTCTTTTCTTCTAATTTTATCTTTTTTTGCCTTTTGTAAAAATGTTTTAAATTTGTATAATCAAACTCATTCATTTTATCTCCTGTGAGATTTTTTACCTTTTGTTTGATCATGAACACTTCACCTATTCATAGACCAAAAAGGTAGTTTTCTCCTTGTTACTCTTAATTATTTGTCATCTTTATGTTTATATTTATAATATACTTTATTTATTATACTTTATATTTATATATTCATCTAAAGCTTATGTTGATATATTCTTTGAGATAGTAGTCTACAACTACTTTCTGTCAGACAGCTTTCTAGTTTTTTTCCTACAGATTTCTCAAACAGTCAATTCTTATTCCAACAGCTGGAATCTTTGGGTTTATCAAACACGAGGTTCATTTATTTCTGTTTATTAACTGTAGTGTCATTTTTTAATTCTTTGGTAAACTGAATGGTATGGAACTGAAAGAATAAATTAAATAATTGTTCATTATTAATGACTAATTATTATTTGCCTAATTTGGTTTATCCATGAAAAATTAGGATTCCCCAACTAATTGAAGATGTCTTAAAATGTGTAGAGGATTTTGAAATTCTATTCATATCATTCTTTACTATGTTTAAGCAAGCAGAGTGCCAAGTATTTTGTTTTCTATAGTTACTAAATGGAATTTCTCTATCACTTCCTGATTGATTTTGTTGGTAACATAAATAAATGCTTATGATTTGTGATTTATATCCTGCAGCTTTGCTTAAGTTATTATTTCAATTAGTATTTTAGTTGACTAGAGTTCTTAAATCAAACCATTTTGTTTATAAAAAGCAATTGCTATATTTCTTTGCCCATGTTTATTACCTCAATTTCTTTTTCTTGTCTTATTCTTATAGCTAGCACTTAATAATAGTGATCATATCTAGAAAAAATAGTAGCAAAGTTCATTTGGAAAAACAAAAGGTCTAGAATTTCAAGGGGATTAATGAAAAAAAAGGCTGAAGATGGTGGACTTGCTGTACCAGATCTAAAACTATATTATAAAGCAGCGGTCATCAAAACCATTTGGTACTGGCTAAGAAATAGAGTAGTCGATCAGTGGAATAGGATAGAATCACAAGACAAACTAGGCAATAACTATAGCAATTTGGTTTTTGATAAACCCAAAGACCCCAGCTTTTGGGATAAGTATTCACTATTTGACAAAAACTGCTGGGAAAACTGGAAACTAGTGTGGAAGAAATTAGGGCTTGACCCACATCTAACACCACATACCAAGATAAGATCTAAATGGGTTCATGATCTGGATATAAAGAGTGATTTTGTAAACAAGTTAGAGGAACATAATATAGTTTACCTCTCAGACCTGTGGAGATGGAATAAATTTATGTCCAAAGAAGAACTGGAACTTTTAATTGAAAACCAGATAGATAACTTTGACTATATTAAGTTAAAAAGTTTTTGTACAAACAAAATCAATGCAGACAAGATTAGGAGGGAAGCAATAAATTGGGAAATCATCTTTACATTTAAGGGTCCTGATAAAGGTCTCATCTCTAAAATATATAGAGAATTGTCTCATATTTATAAAAATTCAAGCCATTCTCCAATCAATAAATGGTCAAAGGATATGAACAGACAATTTTCAGAGGATGAAATTAAAACTATTTATAGTCATATGAAAAGGTGCTCCAAATCACTATTGATCAGAGAAATGCAAATCAAGACAACCCTGAGATACCACTTCACACCTGTCAGATTGGCTAAAATGACAGGAAAAGTTAATGATGAATGTTGGAGGGGTTGTGGGAGGGCTGGGACACTGATGCATTGTTGGTGGAGCTGTGAACGGATACAGCCATTCTGGAGAACAATTTGGAGCTATGCTCAAAAAGTTATCAAACTGTGCATACCCTTTGACCCAGCAGCATTTCTATTGGGCTTATATCCCAAAGAAATCATAAAGGAAGGAAAAGGCCCCACATGTGCAAGAATCTTTGTGGCAGCCCTTTTTGTAGTGGCTAGAAACTGGAAATTGAATAGATGCCCTTCAATTGGAGAATGGCTGAATAAATTATGGTATATGAATGTTATGGAATATTATTGTTCTGTAAGAAATGACCAGCAAGATGATTTCAGAGAGGCCTGGAGAGACTTACATGAACTGATGCTGAGTGAAATGAGCAGAACCAGGAGATCATTATACACGGCAACAACAGTACTATATGACGATCAATTCTGATGGACATGGCTCTCTTCAACAATGAAATGTTTCAAACCACCTCCAATTGTTCTCTGAAGAAAGCCATATACACCCAGAGAGAGGGATGCGAAATGTGGACCACAACATAACATTCTCATACTCCTTGATTGATGTTTGCTTACATTGTGTTTCCTTTATCTGATATATCGTTTGTGTAGATAAGATTTTTCTTGCACACCAATGATAAGTTTGGAAATATGTATACATATATTCGATTTGCCAATATTTTAACATAATTAACATGTAGTGGATATCCTGCCATCTAGGGGAGGGGTGGGGAGTTGGGGGGAAAAACTTGTAACGGAAAGCTATGTAAGGGTTATTGTTGAAGAATTACCCACACATATGTTATGCAAATAAAATAAAAATTTAAAAAAAAAATAAAAAATAATAGTGATCATGTATTATCTTTGGCTTTATAATTTATCTTATTAGAAAGACCTCTATTCTCTTTCCATAAATTAGGAGAAAAGAAAAAGAAAAAGAAAAAGTTTGACTTTATCCCTGTTGCAGATAATTCTGGCTCTTGGTTTCAGAAATATACTATATCACATAGAGGGAAAAATTCATTTATTCCTATTTTTTATTTTTTTAGTAGGAATAGGTTTTTTCTTGCCAAAAGCTTTTTTCCTAATTTTTTTAAAATTTCTAATGCTCTTGTTACTAATATTTGTTTACTGTACTCCCTTTACCAAATGGTTTTCTGTTTTTATTCTCCTTGGTATAAATAATGAGACTTTGTTTTTTTCATAAAATAAATTTGGTAGAACCTCTTTTCCTATTTTTAAAAAACATTTTTAGTAATTATGATGCTAATTATTCATAATATTTTATATTATTTTTAATAATCCATATGCTCCTGAGTCCCCCGTTTCCTTGAAAGATCATATATGCCTTGCAAGTTGTTAGTTTTACTGGGATGGAATTGGATGAAAGTTTCTTACACTTTATTTCTTCAGTGATTTTGAAAATACCTTTTCCTTTTCTGGTACTGGTAAATTGATTTTTTTCTTCATTTTCATATTAGCTAATAATTTAACCACTTTAGTGTTGTTGGGGTTTCTTTAAGCATCTAGTTTTATTAATTAATTCAATGGGGTTTTGTTAATTTCTTCGTTGTTTCTGAATTTTTAAACTATGTTGTTTAATGAAAAATTTCTTAAGTCGTTCATTATCTAGGGATTGTTTATTTTTTTTAAGTTTATGTCCAATTAATCATTATCTGATTTCACTATTGGAATTCACTTATGAAAGTATTTAAATTTGCAAATATTTCTCTAAGGAATATGTTGACTACATTCCAAAAATGTGTATATTATCTCATTGTTGTCATTATCTTTAATTAAATTATTGTTTATACAATTTGACCCTTGACCACTTCATTCCTTAAGATTAAGCTAACCTCTAATTTTGAAAGATTTATTCAGTAGCTCTCCTTTAATTATTATTGTTATTATTTTGCATTGAGGATTATAAAAGATGTATTTATCATTGGTGCTTTCATGCATTTCTTTGAAGTTATAATATATTACCTGTCAGATTGGCTAAAATGATAGGAAAAGATAACGATGAATGTTGGAGGGGATGTGGGAAAACTGGGACACTAATACACTGTTGGTGGAACTGTGAACAGATCCAACCATTCTGGAGAGCAATTTGTAGCTATGCTCAAAAAGTTGTCAAACTGTGCATACCCTTTGACCCAGCAGTGTTTCTACTGGGCCTATATCCCAAAGAGATCTTAGAGGAGGGAAAGGGACCCACATGGGCAAGAATGTTTGTGGCAGCCTTTTTTGTAGTGGCTAGAAATTGGAAACTGAAGGGATGCCCATCAATTGGAGAGTGGTTGAATAAATTATGGTATATAAATGTTATGGAATATTATTGTTCTGTGAGAAACGACCAGCAGGACGATTTCAGAGAGGCCTGGAGAGACTTGCATGAACTGATGCTGAGTGAAACGAGCAGAACCAGGAGATCATCATACACAGCAACAACAGTATTACATGATGATCAATTCTGATGGACATGGCTCTCTGCAACAAAGAATTGTCTCAAACTAGTTCCAATTGTTCACTGAAGAAAACCATATACACCCAGAGAGAGGGATATGAAATATGGACCACAACATAACATTTTCATGATCTGTATTGATATTTGCTTGCATTGTGTTGCCTTTCTCTGATTTTCTTTTTTTTTTCTTGTAGATAGGATTTTTCTTGCATAACTTGTCAAGCATTTCAACATTATTAACATGTAGTGGACTTCCTGCCATCTAGGGGAGGGGAGGGGACTGGGGGTAAAATTTGTAATGGAAAGCTTTGTAAAGATCAATGCTGGGGAACTACCCATACATATGTTATACAAATAAAAAGCTTTAATAAAAAAAACAGTTTTAATGTATTAATACATGATCAAATTTTGTGAAGGTTTAATGAATAGATGGAAATATAATTTTCAGATTATTGCATAAGAATCTATCATATATAACTTCCAAAATGTTTCAATTACGACCTCCAGTACTTTCAGTTTATATTTTGGTTATATTTATCTAAGTCTGTGAAGAGTAAATTGAGGTCACCCACTATGACTGTTGTATTATTTCCTTTAACTTTTCTTTTAAGTAGTTGGATGTTATATCATTTGGTGCATATTATATGCAAAAAATTTATATTGCCATTGCCTATGATATCTATAGGCAAAATATGGTTTCTCTTTCAATAAAATTGACTTTTTTTGCTGCAAGCTTGCCTAATAACATGATTACTAATGCTTGACTTTCTTTTATACTTTAGCTGAAGCATAATAGATTTTGCTTTGCACTCTTCTTTTAAACATATGCAAGTAGGTAGCACAGTAGATAGAGCACTGGGCTTGGAATCAGGATGACTCTTCTTCATGACTTTAAATCCAGCCTCAAAAACTTACTGGCTGTGTAACCTTGGGCAAATCATTTAATCCTTGCATCAGTTCCTCAACTATAAAATGAGCTAGAGAAGGAAATGCAAACCATTCCAGTATCTTGGCCAAGAAAACCCCAAAATGGGGTCACAAAGAGTTGGTCACAACTGAAATGACCGAACAACTACCTTTCCATTTAAAGTGTGTTTCTTGTTAACAAATATTAATGGATTCTGTTTTCTAATATAGCTTTCTATTTGCTTCCATTTTATAAATGAATTAATCTCATTGACATAATTATCATTAATTGTCTGTTTTCCTCTTTACCCTTCTCTTATACATTTCCTTCTGTTTCCTACTTCCCTCTTTATAAAAAAGAGAATGGTAAGAGTAATTTGATCAGCAGCAATTTTATTGTTTTAGTACAAGTTGCTTCTATTTCTTTGTCTCTCTTCTTTTTCCCTCACTCAATGCCTAGCGACAGGTTCTTTGTCTTTCTTTTTTAAAAGTGTTTCTTCAAAATCCATCCTCCTTAAAGCTTTCTGAACTTGGGATTAATATCTCTTAATCTATCTTTTCTTTTATTTCTCTTCTCCCTGTCCTTTCAGTTTCCCTGTCACTTTCTTGCCCTACCTCTTCCTCCTTGTTTGTAGTCTTATGCTTAAAAACCCCAATGATACAAAATAATTTCCCCCATTCTTTGTCTTCTTCTCCCCTGCCCCCATCCAGTCTATTCCTTTTCCCTTCCTTTTCCATTCTTCTTTTAAGTTAATCAAAACTTAAATAAACCATCGCCAAACTCTCTGTTTTGATAGACTTCCTCTATCACTCCAATGGCTTTCAAGTTATCCAGTGATTTTTAAGTCATATTTCTTGGATTAGATTTCCAGATCAGTTCTTTTTAAATATAAGATGCTTTATATCTTCTTTCATTTTTACAGTCATTTCACTTGTTTCAATATTTCTTATTGCCTTATGATATGGAGTCATTAACTGTCCACTTTAATTTTCATGGTCTTGTGCCATTTTCTTTCAAGTCTTTCTTCCACAGCTCTTGTTCTGTTTTTTTTTTTTTTTTTTTTTTTTTACCATTTTTTTCTCTAGTACTAGCATTTTATTTTTTGCTATTTGCTAAGGCAATTGGGGTTAAGTGACTTGCCCAGTGTCACACAGCTAGGAAGTGTCTGAGACCAGATTTGAACTCAGGTCCTCCTGACTTCAGGGCTGGTGCTCTAACCATTGCGCCACCTAGCTGCCCCACTAGCATTTTATTTTTGAAAAAATTTTTATCTTTAACATTTATTAAAACTCTTGCTTCATCTCTTCTGATAATTCTAGTTGAACTTGTATCTCAACTGTTTTTTATTTTGAAGTTTTCCTTGTAGATGGTTTTCAGCCAGTCTTTTCTTCAGGGATTCTGTTTTTTAGAGTCTCTGTAACCAAAATTGCTCTCTATGGTGGGATTTTTTTTTTTAATTGCTCCTTTATTCAGCTTACTTCCTAACTTTGGACTTTATGTACAGGTTGGACTCTGAAAACTTCTGGAGGAAATATCTGGGCTAAGCTTGGGTCCTCTTGGGTTCGGCTACTTTCATAGGGTAGTTTAATTGTTATTAAAAGATTTCAGGAGCTGCTCAGGCTGAAGACCTACAAGCTTTTGATGCTCACAATGTGATTTGATTCAGGGCGGTACTACTCTCTTAGTCAGATCTGCAATTTCCTGGCCTGGGTTTGGATCTGGACAAAACCCCTGTGGGCCTATCCCTATTTGGAATTCTAGTAGACTTCTCTTAGATTAAACTACCATCAACCACCTAGAAAGTTCAGGTTCAGAGAGAAAGAATTTCATTTTCTATTTTGGTCTGGGATTCCTGCCCTAGTTATTCTGTTGCAGGTTTTCATATTGAGTGCTAGAACTGAAATCTTGTTCCGCTCATAAGGTCAGAACCCCAAATCTATTATACTGATCAAGCTACTGTTTGATTCCTATTTTATAAACAATCTAGGGGTCTGCTACCATTTCTTGTTCTGTAATGTCATCCCTAGTACAATTTCTTTCCTCACTTCACATCTAATACTATGACCTGGAACTGAGTAGTGAGAGACAAAACTACCAATTAGTAATGATTCCTACAGCTTGCATAAAATCAGAGATTTATGTGGGTCTGAGGTCTTTTCTCTCTGATATACTGCCTTTCTCCCATTTCCTGATATAGGATAACCAACTCTATTCCTGGTTAAGGCCATCCTCAATGTCCACAAAAATATTTGTCTCCCCATGACAAACTGGGCTCAAAAATGACTCACTGGGTTTTTAACCAATTAGGACTTAATCCAATGATTTCTACATCTCTGTGGAGGAATTATGGGAGTAGATCTCATCTCTATTTCTTCCTTCTCCTTCATCTTAACTCTGTTTTCACTTTTTCCCCCCATATACTATGTTTTTAAAGTATCGCCTTAATCAGTAAGGCTACAAAGATTAGAAATGAGTTTGTGTTTCTCAAGGAAAGATGATCCAAATTAAAATATTTTAGTGCTTAGAATGAAGTCAAATAGTATAGTTGATTCATGAAGACAAAAAGGTTTATGAAGATAATGAGAAATGAGAGGTTTCAGAAAAATGCTAGTATCTTGTGGTAGACTGGTCTAAATGAATAAGTCTCTCAAGACATGAGATGATCCTCTCCTACTACCTTACCATTATGGTAGGTTTTCTTTTCTCCTGACCTGAATCAATTCCATTTGTAACTGTATGGCTAAAATGCTTGGTGTACTCTCTTCCTGTATTGAGGCCCCATTCCTCTCAAAACTAAATTTATTGCATTATTCCATAAATCTCAAATTAAGGATCTTTCTCCATTCTGCAGAGCTCCCAGAAATCAATGCACTATAGTTTCAGAAGAAAGTACTCAGGAACAGATGCAGAATGGCCTATTGCTTCAGATATAGGGCACCCTCCCTAGCTGAGTACCTTTTGGGGAATGGCAAATAATCCTGTGAAGATCTATATAACCCCCTCCATTAAGGAGTAGAGTGTTTCTCCTCAAACCAAGAATCAATTGTCTAATTGTCAGCAACAGGAAGTTATGAATTAATTTAACGAAACAATGTTACCTGGGCTGATTCTGCTGGAAACAAAAAGTCATTATTTTATCCATTCATCCTTCTGGTATTGCTGTTTTTACTGACACTAGATCATCTCCTTCCAAAGCTATCTGAATCTCTTCTACAATATTCTACTCTACCCAATCTGATTTCCACTCTGAGCTTATCCTGAGTGTCTACTTAAATTAGACCCAGCTAGGCAGCCCTGGAGTCTGGGATCGAAATTTGTTCTCTTTCCCCTCCAACAGCAATATATGGGGGCTCCAAAAATCCCTTGTCCCTCAACCAGACAATGAAGAGATTCAATAGTTGACCTCCACTTTAACTTCTCATTCCTGAAAAGCTCCAGATGATTGGTTGCATTTTCATATCCAGTATGCCAATTTACTTTCAGTATTCACTTTCATTGTTAACTCCCACTTATGTAAGTTTTTCTGTAATAGTCAATAAAAACCAAAGAATGATTGTACAAAGCTGTATTTTTTTTAACTTCCTGAATGAAATCCTTTTAGGCTTTAATAGGATGTATTCTTGATCCAATTGGGCATTATTCTCAGATAGAGTATAAAAGGCTATAGTGAACTCAAACCCAGGGATTGTAGTGGGAGTAATCAGTATATGAAGGTCCAACTCCAGCCAAACTAGGCTAATTTTTCCTTAAAATATGTGACACTGCCAACACTTGAAATAAATCAAATAGTTAAATAAGTCAGGGGACTAATGGCTAATTATTAGTCCAATGATAGAGGTAGTATCCTGATAGCCTAGATACAAAAGAACCAGACAGAACACAAGGAGTATGACTTCAAGCTAGTAATCAGAAGATCATCTTGAGCAGCACAGAAGAAAGTAAATTAGGTCTAGCTAACTCAACATTTAATCTTTGCTTAATATCCTTTTCTACTCTGAATGTTCTTCCCCTATCTGGCTAAGCAAACTTTAAATATCCCATGTTGAAGAAGCATATGACATTCCAATCTCTAAGTTAGCAGTTTGGCTTAAGTGATGCCTTCCCTAGATCACTAACATAGACATTCTTGCCTCCACCCCCTGGTCACTTATTTCATTCAACTGGTGATTATTTTCCATACATCTTGTCAATTACTACAATTATGTTACTCTAAGTCTTACAGTTTGGGGATATATGGGGGAAACAAAACCTCCAATTCACAAGTCAATTACTTAACTGCATAAAGAATATAAAACCAATTTAAGGATATAGGTCTTAGAGTGAAGGGTATAAGTCAGACAAAAAGTTCATGTAAAAACATGACTGCCCAATTTGATAATTGGAGGTCAACTAATCCACAACCTACATACCAAAAGAATCCCCATTATAACATGTTCAAATTGGTCATACTATAAAAGTTAGATATAGTTTGTATCACTTCCTATGAGCTTCTAGAATCTAGAAGTGTGATTAGAACATGAAGAATTTACAGATCTGTACACCTAGGAGAGTTAAGTAAAGAGCAATGTATGCTAAATTTCAAGGGTCTTTTATATGTATATATAAAATCCCCCTTTTTTTTGAAAGATAAGGGTGTCAGATCATCAGTATAGCCATAACAAGCTAGCCATAACTTCTCAGATTCTTTCTCATTGCCTTCTTTTTTTTTTTTGAGAAGTCCAAGATTGTATTTATTGCAACTATATTGCCCTATTAAAATGAGAAAAGGCATAAACATTGAAGAGTATTCTATTAAAGTATCCCCCCATGCCCCATGTCCTTGTCCTGGATCCCAAGTGGGACTTTAAATGGACCCCAGGGCCACAAGTGGGAGAGCTATGGGAGGCACGTCACCCACTCTGGTGCTCTCTAGTAAAAACTCTGCCTGAGCAGAGTGTGACTGCTAAATTCCTTTGCCCAGAAATTACCTGAGGTTTCATGGACTATGGGCCCAGCATCAAGGTTTCCATGTCAGGCATGTGGGATGGGAAGGACATTTTCCAGGTTTCCACAAAACAAGCACAGGATGGGCTCACCCTGATTTTTCTAGTTGGCCTTTTTGATTGACCAGGACAAATCTTCCAAAGCCAGCATCATTTCCCAACACTTTCCCTTTTACAGCATACCCTCCTTCTGTAAACACTTTGCTATAGTCTTATAGATGATTCTTCCAGGGCCATAAACATGTCCCTCTCATTGCCTTCTAAGGCTAATGGAAACAACTAGGAACTGGTTTAGGGGAAACAACTAGGAACTGGTTTAGGGTAAACAAAAACTAAGTTAGGGTAGAGTAAGCAAAATTACATAGGTCCACAGGTTTTAACTAACTTCAGAGAAATAATGTATATTATGTACTACCATGTAGAGAAGGTAATGAAGGAAGGGTTACAATTTCAGTAGAAAGAGATTTGCTAAAAGTCTATTCCATGTATGAGGAAAGATGTAAAGGAAGGATGAAAAAGGAAGGAATTAGATATAATTTATATTAAATCTGAAAGAATTCTCCTAATGCCAAGTGTACACTATATATGTGATATTGACTTTTAAAAAATGCCATATTGGTGTTTGAGAATCACAGAATTGTAGATTTTGATATTTGATAGTGACCTCAATAGTCAATTAAACCAACATATACGCCAAAGGAATCCTCACTATAACACATCTCCCAGGAGAATCTACCAACTTAAACAACCTATTCGATTTTTGAACAGTTCTAATTATTAGAGGACATTCCCTGAAATCAAGCCTAAATTCCTAATTCTGCTTTCTGAGTACAAACAAAACATATCTAATACCTCTGTCATATACTATGTCCTTAAATACTTGAGGACACCTATCATGTCACACTGAGTTTTCTTGTTTCTAGACTAAATAAGCCCAATTCTTCCAAAAGATACATAAATATCACAGATTTGAGAGACCTTACCAAACTTTTTGCTCTTCTCTGGACATTCTCTAGCTTATCAAGGACCATATTAAAACATGGTATTCACTGTCATGTGAATACAGTACTCCAAATGAGGTGTCAGAAAAGCAAAGTGGGAATATAATGTTCCAAAATATATATGAAAGCTGAGTTCCTCTTATTTCAGCTCAATATTGCATTAGTTTTTTTGCTTACAAGATCAAACTTCTGAGTCATGCTGACTGCAGTCCATTAATCCTGCCCATATATTTCTCAGTACGAGTAAAAACTATTCACACTTCTCTCATGTTATATTTGTGAAACTGGGGTTTGTTTACCCAAGTGCAAGACTTTTTACATTCACCCCTAATGTATTTCATCTTATTGGATTTAGCCCAATGAACTAGGCTGTCAAAATAATTATCTTTTTAAAAGTAAATAAATATACTTATTGGGTTTGAAGTGTTATCAAATTTAGAGTAAAGTTGACAAAATAAGAAATACAACTTGGCTCACCCCATCAAATTTCCTCATAAAGATCTAGAAAATGTATCACATGGAGCATTTCCAGCACAACAGAGTAGGAAGCACCAAAATAAGAAGAGATTCAGGGAAGGCCATCTTAGTTCAAGTTACAAGAATGAGTCCTATCTGACAACTCTTGTTGCCCATTGCCCAGTTCTGGGTTACAGATCCAGAGGAAAGAGACATGGTCACACACAGAGTAGCAGTCTCTAACAAGTTTCAAGCTACATATAAAACTAAGAACTTGTTCCAGAAATAGTGTGTTTCTGAACATAGGCGCATAATACAGATTTACTTCTAGCCAATAGCCCAATGTAGAGGTTATTGTGAATGTGGACCTAGAGCTACCCCATTTTGAGAATCATTCCATTTTGTTTATTCACATATGTCTATAACTCTCGCATTCGTGCTTGCAATGCAAGTTACTCAAAAAGTTATCCTCTTAGGCAACCTATTCTGAGAAATGGCCTAGCCTCCACTTCCTATTATGTTCCACTCTAGCAGAAAACCCTAGCCCTAAAAGTGGGTGATTGCACCAGATCAGCCTCAAGGCCCAGTAACAGGAATCTTGTCAAATTAGCTTTGCCCTATCCCCCTACCCTGAAACTGCCATAATCCTTGTGTACTCTTCACTCAGGGAGTCTGACTCTTCAAGGGAGATTTCCTTGCTGGTAAACCCAATAAACTCTAGCTGCTCCAAATTCCATTTCTCAGTCACTCTGTTGTTCTCGACACCAAAAAGTAATAACTAAGGAACAAGTAACAGACTAAAGCAGAGCATGCAGTTTTAGTGTTTCAAACCTCCAAAGCTTCCCAGTGGTATAACAATGGCTGCATCAAGCAACAGACTACTGAAATTCCAGGAACAAGCTAATAAATCCAAATCTGAGTCAGGGCCTTGTAAAGCTCAGACTAGGTGAGCAGTGAACAGATCTCTCTAAAGACTGCATTATTTTGGAAGCAGTAAAAGTTTTCATGCCTTTAGTCTGTGCTTTCAAAGTAGGAGTAAGATCTAGAGAAGTTCAGGCCAGAAATCTTCATAACCCTTACTACAAGAAGAATTTACAGACCAATCCCAAAATGAGAAAATAAAAGTCCAAAAGTATTCTAAAAGAATAACCAAACAAAAAGGAAGCTCAAAGTAATGCTCTCTTATGAAGAAAATTAAGATCAATACATAAGCACAAAAGATAACTTGAAAATATCTAAAAGAGAAGTCTTACTGAAAAACGTCAATTGTACACAAGTTCTACCAGAAATGATTTTAAAAACTAAATAAAACCATGGGAAAAAGATATGAAAAAAGAATTAATACCTTGGAAAAGAAGTATAAAACCATACCAAATAAAATAATTCTTTGAAAATTAGAATTAACTAAATAAAAGCTAATTACTACATGAAACATCCAGAAACATTAAACCAAAGATTAAAGATCAAAAGAAAAAAAAGGGGGGGGAAGGGGGTGTGTGTGGAATCATTATGTATCTCACAGCAATTAACTGATCTGGGGGAAAAAAAGGTTAAAGGACAAATAATTTGAGAATTATTGAGTGATTTGAAAGCCATAAAAAAAAGACTAGATAGTATAATTCAAGAAATCATTTTTATTTTAAATTTCCAGATCACAGAGCTAGAAAAAAGTAGAATATGAAAATAATTCACCAAATATTTCTTAAAATAAACTCCAAAAATATTATTGCTCTGTAAGAAACGACCAGCAGGACGATTTCAGAGAGGCCTGGAGAGACTTGCATGAACTGATGCTGAGTGAAATGAGCAGAACCAGGAGATCATTATACATGGCAACAATACTATATGAGGATCAGTTCTAAGGGACATGACTCTCTTCAACAATGAAATGCTTCAAACCAATTCCAATTGTTCAGTGAGGAAAGCCATATACACCCAGAGAGAGGGATGTGAAATGTGGACCACAACATAACATTTTCATGTTCTCTATTGAGATTTGCTTGCATTGTATTTCCTTTATCAGATTATTCTTTCTTGTAGATAAGATTTCTCCTGCACAAAAAATGATGTGTGGCAATAACTATACATATATTCGATTTCTTAAGTATTCTAACATAATTATCATGTAGTGGATATCCTGCCATCTAGGGGAGGGGTGGGGAGTAGGGGGGAAAAATTTGTAACAGAAAGCTTTGTAAGGGTTAATGTTTAGGAATTACCCATACATATGTTTTGCAAATAAAAAGTATTAATAAATTTTTAAAAAGATAATTTCTTGAAAAAAAATAATAAAATAAAACTTTTTTTGGTCAAAAAAATAAAATAAAATAAACTCCAAAATAAAAACTACCAGGAACAAAATCCCAAGGTCCCAAAAGGAAAAAATACTGTAATTATCCAGAAAGAAAGAATGCAAATACTAAGAAGCAACAGAACTCACACATGATTTAGCGACTATCACATTAAAGAAGAGAGCTGTCAATATATTTCAGAATGCAAAAAAAAAAAAAAAAATACCCAGGCCAAAAAAAAAGAGTAACTAAGTCAGCAAAATTTAGTATATAAAAAGAAATATAGAATGCAATTTAACAATGAAGTTAAGGATTAACAGTGAAGAACTCAAAATCCAAGAATATATTATTTATAATAACACTCTTAAAACAGAAAGATATACAAGAAATAAAAAAGGAGAAATAGCCATTATTATTTCAGATAATGCCATAGTAAAAATAGACTTAATAAAAAGAGATAAATAGGAAAAGTACATTTTGCTAATAGGTAACTGAATGAATATCAATAACAAACATGTATGCACCAAATGGCAAGATTTCTAAGCACTTAAAAGTAAAAGCTAAATGAACTTCAGGGAGGGAAAAAAAAAAAAAACATGATAAAACTATAATTGTGAGTCTCAATTTTGTCCCTCTCTGACCTAGATAAACCTAACCAAAAAACCAAACAAAGAAAAGAGTGAACGGAATTTTAGAAGCTAGTCAACTGGAGTTTACTGAATGTGAATAAAATGTGAAATGTGAAAAATGTGAAAAAAAAATACATAGTGCTTTTACAAAATATGGCCATATGCTTAATAAACCTCAATGCAAGAAAAATTACATTAAAGTATCAGGGAATAAACAATTAAAAATTATTTCAAGATGAGATAATCCAATCACAAGGAGTCGGTTAAAAACAATAGGCCCTAGAAACAATAATTTTATTTAAGTTAATGAGACAACTTGACAAAAATTTTGGAGATGCTGCCGGTCTTTATAAAGAAAATGTGTACCTCTAAACATTTTGATTAATGAAAGAGAAAATGAGCAGATCTATGAAGAGGACATACAACTAAA
The DNA here is from genome assembly GCA_023553655.1 of Myrmecobius fasciatus. Taxonomy (NCBI): domain Eukaryota; kingdom Metazoa; phylum Chordata; class Mammalia; order Dasyuromorphia; family Myrmecobiidae; genus Myrmecobius; species Myrmecobius fasciatus. The sequence goes on along the minus strand of JAJPUD010006064.1, from coordinate 116,619 downwards.
AAAATTGGAAAACCAACACCTTCCAAACCTCTAAATAAACCCCAAAATGGAAAAACTGAATAGCAAAGAAAATATTAACAAAAATGAAAACAAACAAAAAAATACAAATGAAGCATTTTTGTGGGGGAAGGGGAAGACAAAGCAGTAGATAATAATTAAAAAGAAAGACAACCAAATTGATAGTATCAAAAATTATAAATGTATGGGGGCAGCTAGATGGCACAGTGAATAGACTGCCAGCTGTGACGTCAGGAGGACCTGAGTTCAAATATGACCAAATATATCTTTTCTCCTAATACTACCACTACTCTAGTGCTGATCTTCATAATTTCATGCATGGAATGTTGTGATAAAATTGCTGACTGGTCTGCTTGCTTGTTTACTCCAATCATCCTCCATTCAGTGATCAAATTAATTTTCCTAAAGTGTAGGTCTGACTATGTCACTAAGTCACTCCCTACTCAAAATACTCCAGTGACATCCTACCACTTTCAGAATTAAATATAAAATTTTTTATATGTTTGATAGTCAAAGCTCTTCATTAATTTAACCTACAATTTCTCTCCCCATCCCCATTTCTAGAATTTTTATATTTTACACTTCCTACCTCATCAAATACTCTGTCTCTTTGCTGTCCTTCAATAAGATATTCTATCTCTTGAGTCTGGGCTTTCTACTGGATGTTCCTCTTTTCTCTAATCTCTCCTTGGCTTCCTTCAACTCACAGCCAAAATTATACTTTCTTTGGGAAGTTTTTCCTAATTCTAGTGTCTTCCTGAGCTCCTAAGAAATGCTGCTTCTTCTAGTTTACTAACACCTTGTCTACTATGAGATGAGAATATGCAACTAGATTTCAATATCCATCTATTTAATGGATAACCTAAGGATAAGGGGGATAGGAAGCTTGACAAGTCTTCCCAGTGACCTATCTACACTATCATCAACAGATGAGAGAACTTTACAGGATAGAAGAGAGAAGATTGGGCCTGCTCACATGATCTGGGACCTGGAAAGTACAGATATGGACAAAGATACTTCCCTGATCCTTTGAGGTCAGGAGGAATGAACCAATGGAAGAATTTTGCCAAAGCTCCCTACTGAATACTGATGTTTTCAGGGCATATTAGCACTCATCAGAAACATCATATGATAAACTACGTTGTCACCATACAAGAAAACCAGGAGTTAGGAGACAATCTACTAAAAATAGGGCCACTGGGTGATGATGGCATATGCTGGACATGGACCATATGTTTGTCCTTGTGTAATTTTCAGACATCTACCAAGTCCTATTTAAATGACCCAGTCTCCAAATGGATGGCATTTTTTATGTTTCTTGGTAAATAGCAAGTCATTACAACTTGAGACTTCTCAGAAGTTGTGTCAGGGAGGCAAAAGCCAGTTGGGTCCTAGGTTCAGCTCTTGATCATGTTTTTTAAGAAGAACTAATCCAAATTGGCTGTATAAGGTTATCCCATATCATGAGGGAGGGGAAAGCATAAGATACTGGTAGCTAAGAACAACATAGTTGTTCTGTCCAATGGGGCTTCTTATGTCAGTGAACGCAGCCGCCTAATGGAAGTAGCCTTCAAAGTATCACCAGTAGGCAAAATGTCTCTCTTCCTTTTCAGAGCAAGAGGCTTGGCCCCAATAATCAATAACTACATCATCATGTATCTGACACCCCTTTGAGGTGTATAACCTCCCAGAAGACATTTCTGTGAGAAAACAATGTCACTTTAAGAAGAGAAGGGCTTTCTGGCCCAGTAGTTTCTGCAAACCATTCTTCAAGAAGAATTCCGACAAGGATGAACTGGTTTTGGAAGTAGTTCTGGGTGATTATCCATTACTTTCTCATTCCTTCCTTGGAGCAGAAGTGCCTTAACCTCAAAGATGTTTAATCCTCACAGGGCTTTATATACCCTGTAGAAATAGCTCGTCTCCCTCTCTAAGGCTTCCTTTTCTCTAGGATGGTTCAGACAACTCTTTTCAGAAAGAGGTAACAAAAGGCACCACTGCTAGAAAGTATCCCCTGCTACTCCCATAATATGGGATAGGTAAACTGTTACCTTATAGCTATGAAATGTGCTCTTTAATGAGAAGAAAGAAGGCTCCCTCATTAACTTGGCATTATCTGTGAGCCCCTAGGTGGGCGTGAGGGTAGTCTTACTATAGAGGCCTCTAAAGAGGACAAAAATTTCATCTAATTGTCATGATATTCTCAGGCAGGAAGAGATTTTGGTGGGTGAGCCAGAGAATCTTGAGTGCAGTCAGTATGGGAGAGCTTAAGAATCAATCTAGACAGCAAGACAGGCTTCATGTAAGAAGCTTAGGACCTCTTTATCCCAGGTGACCCTAAGCCACAATGAAGGATTGGTAACTGCCAGAAGGTCACCTGTGACATGGCTCTGATGGTCCTAGTGCTACTCCAGTTCCTTGTTTCCACCTTGCATCAGGAGATCCACTGTGAACTACCAAAATGTGTCATCGCTTTATAGAAAGACCAGATATGTAACATCTGAAACTCAGTCCTTCCAAATGAAGAAGGAACAGCCTAGGTTTTCTGGCTTTTGCTCTCCACATCTTCCCTCCCCTTTTTGCTTTTCTTTCTTTCTATTTACAATAGTTCTTGTTGGGAAGGGCAGTGCCTGAGATTTTTTTTTCTTTTCTTTCCTTTGCTAAAATGATTGTCTAGTAAAAGCTCTAAAATAGTGGAAGGTCTTCTGGAAAAACCTTAGGTCCAAACAACCATGAAGTAGTGAGATAGCTACCAGTATCTTATGCTTTCCCTTCCCTCATGATATGGGATAACCTTACACAGCCAATTTGGATTAGTTCTCCTTAAAAAACATGATCAAGAGCTGAACCCAGGACCCAACTGGCTTTTACCTCCCTGATACATCTTCTAAGAAGTCGCAAGTTGTAATGACTTGCTATTTAAAAGTTGCTATAAAAAGTGCCATCCACTTGGAGATCAGGTCCTTTAAACAGGACTTGGTAGATGTCTGAAGATTACATAAGAAACAACATCTCACCCTTCTCTACAGATTTGTTTCTATATAGAGACAAAGTTGGGGAGAGAGATGTCAATAGAAGCTGTGCCACTACATTTTTCTTAAATATTTTTGCTATGTGGAGCTAAATCAATTTCCTATTTGTTAACTTTTCAATGACTTATGAATGCTTCATTTCATTCCAAGATAGAACCTGAACAAACAAGTGCTAGAACTTGTATCAGAACTAAATCTCTCCAAAGTAGTAATCATAAAAACAATTTCATGCTGCTTTAAAAATAAAACAGAAGTTTTGCAATGCAACCTATTAATTATACAAAATGTGGAAGTAATTGAAAATAAAATCAGTAATAATATATATATATATATATATATATATAAAATAAATAATAAAATAAAATCCTCCAGGACTTCAACTAGTGGGGTAATTAACTAAAATATCTGGAAAAAACAGAAAGGAACAGGAATTTCATAGAAATTAAGTTTAAAGTAATTTTTCATACTCTATTCCACAAAAACAGTACAAATGTATATGTAATCAAGATATAAAAGATATTATAATAAACAAATGGGAAGATTAAAGAAAGCAAATACCTAGATAAATGGTCTAATGAAACTTGCCAGTGGAAATGATAGCTACGTTAAATTATACCTAAATATCAAGAAGGTATTAAGTGGCAAAAAGAGAATTAATAAACTAGGTAAACTAGAACAAACTAGATACCTGTAGAGGAAGGCAGGAAATTCCCATCCCAAATTCTTACAATCTTTGTAGTCTTTGACTCTTCCCTCTTTTACTATCACTCACCTCTACCCATATTCAATTATTTGCCCAGAACTACTGATTTCATTTTTGCAAAATCTCTCAAATATACCCCCTTCTCTTATTGGCACTACCCAGATGCAGGTAACTCATCTTCTCATGCCTGGCCTGCAATATTGCAAAGTTCTAGCTGGTCAGCCTACCATAAATCTCTCCCCACTCTAGCCCATCCTCCATTCATCTGCCAAATTTATTTTTTCCAGTTCAACCACCCTACTACCTACTCAATAAACTCCAGTGGTTCTCACCTTCAAGATCAAATATAAAATCCTCTGTTTGGTATATTAAAACCCTTCATAACCAACCACCACCTCTACCTTTCCACCTCCACTAAATATGCTGCAATCCAGTGACTCTGGCCCTCTTTGCTATTCTTTACACAAGAAACTTCGTCTTAAAGGAATGACATTATTTAGGGCAATTTCACTGACTGCCCCTTATGCACTCACCTTTCTCATGTCTACTTTCTGGTTTCTGTGGCTTCTTTCAAGTCTACATTAAAATCTCACCTTTGACAGAAAACTTTTTCCAGTCCCTCTTGATTCTAATATCTTCCCCCGTTCATAATTTATTGTTTAACATATCTATATCTTGTCTGTAGATAGCTGTTTGTATATTGACTTTCCCATTAGATTATGAATTTCTCAAAGATGAGACTATCTTTTGCTTTTTTTGTATCCGTAATATTTAGCACAGCAACTACCACATAGTAGGCACTTAATAATTACTGATTGACTATTAATAACCACAAATAACAACAGAGAGATCACTAAGAGATTCCTTTCTAGAAGAACACAAGGGGATGTGAGTGAAAAATGAAATTAAAAAGAAATGACAATGGAAAAATAGATATGAAAGCCAATGGAATAAACCTCACAATAATCTGCTACAAATAAATCATTATTTTCTGTGGGACTAACTTGAAGAAGGGGGAGGTCGCATAAAAGGGGAGAAGAGAGAAGAAAATAGAGGGGAATGTGCGATACAATCTAATAAAGATGCTAAACAATAAAGATAAAATAATTCCTATAATTTCCTGTAAAGAAAAAAAAAAGAGCCAATAGGGAGATGAGTGAGGTGGTCAAAATGAAGGAAAAGAAGAAAAAAAAAAAATCTTGATTCTATAGTGGGATGTTGTCCCCTTCATGGTAGGAAATAATATTCTATAAAGAGAAAATGACCATACAATGAGTAGAACCTAATTTGTGCTTAGAAATCACACTACTCATGAGAGAAAACTGCTCCTCCAAGAAAAGGGAATTAGAGCCCCTGGGTATATGGGACATACAGAAGGATGGGAGAACATGAACCCAGAGAGATGGCATGAAACATGGGAAAGAAATAATCAGGGGAAGAACAAAGAGTAGAAATGATGGGGACACATGGGAAGACTTCAACTATAAAATCTCTATCTCCTATAAGAACTGATCATTCTAAAAGAGAAATGCAAGAGAAATCACATAGAATCAATTTAGAAGATAGAGTTCAAAATAATTACATCAGAGCCTTTAATTCAAAAAAAAAGACACTCTAAAAGTGTGAGTAAATAAATACAGAGAACATGAATCAAAAAGCAAAGGTGTGGGATAGAATAAGTAATAAAGGATAGAACAAGGAAAATAAACTTTTCAGGGAAAAAAATTGCAATTTTTTTAAAAAAGACTAAGAAACAAAAAGAAACTGAAGAAGAAAGAAAAGGAGAGTTTATTTAACTACTTAACTGAGAAAAAATGGGAAGAATTTGATAATGAGACAAAAGAAATTAGGAGTTTAAAATTAAGTAAAATTTCAAAACTAGGGAAATTGCTGAAAAATGTGAGGGGAAATGGAGTTTGATGGTAAAGAAAAGAGAGTTTCTGGGAATGAGGTTGCTTTCAAGTAAGCAAATATAACTAAAGACAAAATACTATCTTCACAGAGGAAAACCAACACTAACAAAATCATAGTTCACAAAAAATAATTAGAAACAAATAGTGAAAAATTAAAACTAATTTAAAATGTGAATGAATACATTAAATAAAAAAATAAAATAAGAGTAAAAAATGCCTAAGAAAACAAAACCCAATAATCTGTTGCCTTAAAAAAAAATTACATACCAGAATAAAATATGGGTGAGAACATATTTGAATACATCAAACAAGGACAGACAATAAGCTTTGAAGTGTTATACCTGGGCACCTAGGTGGCACAATGAATAGAGTGCCAGGCCTAGAGTCAGCAGATTCATCTTCCTGGGTTCAAATCTGGCCTCAGACACTTACTAGCTGTGTCACCCTGGACAAATCATTTAACTTTGTCTCAGTTTCCCTATCTGTAAAATGAGCTGGGGAAGATAACTGGTAAACCACTCCAGTAACTTTGCCAAGAAAACCTTAGATGGGATCATGCAGAGTTGGACATGACTGAAAAATGACTCAAAAACAAAGTTTTTATGTGCCAGGAACTGTACCAAGCAATAAAGAGACAAATGGGGGGGGGGGCACGACACATAGTCTTTGCTTAAAAAGACCTTACATTCTAATAGCAGATAACAAAACAGGAAAAAAACTAAAATAGAGAGTCAAATGTACTCAAATGGGGTAGAAGGAATAATGTTGACTTTTGATTTTTTCAAAGAAGCAGAACAGGAAGAAATTGAAGATTGGCAGGAGGTCTCAAGGAGGATGAGCAGATGATTACAAAAAAGCAGGGGTTGCAATTATTCCATCAGATAAAGCAAAAACAAAAACTCATAATATATAAAAAGATAAAGAAACTACATTAGGCTGATGGGAACCATAGATAGCAAAATCAATATAAACATAAACTTACATATTTCAAAAACCTTGACATCTAATTTCATAAAGGAAAAATTAAATTAATTACAATAAGACTACAATAGCAGGAGACATTTATTTACTTCTTAGTTTTAAATGAATCTAAAAACAGTATTAAATAGAGAAAATGCAAATTGACTTGTACAAAAAAAGAATCAGCATCAAATGAATTCAATAATCCAAAGTTTGATAAATCTCAAAATTAACTTAAGAAAGAAATCAATATTTACTAACAATTACTGGGAAAACTGGAAAGCATCTCATATACTTAAGCGAGCATCATATACCATATTCCACAGTACACTCAAAATAGACACATGACCTTAATACTAAAGGTAATACTATTAAAAAATTAAAAGAGAAAGAGATCATTTCTCTCTCACAGCTATGAGTAACCAAACTTGGGATAAAGACAATAACAACAAGGCAAAATAGATAACTTTGATTATGAAACAAAAAACTTCTACCAAAAAGTAAACCAAATGTAGCTAGAATTAGAAAGTAAGTTGTACAGTGAGGGTGGGGAAGAGGGATTTAAATCAGTTTTCTAATAAGCATTTAGTATCCAAGATATATAGACAATTAAGAGATATACATGATTAAAAACCATTCCTCAATAGACAGGCAAAAGACATGAATAAGCAGTTATTGAAAAAACAACTGCAAACTATTAACAATTATAAAAAGAATATTCTAAATAATTAAAAATGAGAGAAATGCAAATCAAAACAATCTTGAGGTTTCATCTCATTCACCAAACTTTCAAAGATGACAAAAGAAGAGTCGATGTTAAAAGAATTATGACAAGAAAGGTACCCTAATACATTATTGTTGAAGCTGTGAATCAGCTTTTCTGGAAAGGAATTAGAATTATTCAAAGAAAGAAGCTAAGATATCTATATCCTTTGACCCAAAAATTCTACTACTATACATAATCTCCAAGGAGTTCAATGATAAGAAGACAGTCTCTATACAAATCAAAAAATATGTAATAGCATTTTCTGTGATAACAAAGAATCAGAAACAAATTCGCACAATTGATTGTGAAATAGTTAAGCAAATGGTATAGTACCTGCATATAATGGAATATTAGTATGTGACAAGATAAAAACAAATGTAAACAAAGGAAAAATGTAAAAACTTAAAAATTTTCATGCAGATAAAATAAGCAGAGCCAAGAAAATAATCTACACAATTGTTATGCCAATGTAAATGGAAAAGCAACCATAAAATAAACAAAAGTTAATTTTATAAAGTTACAAAGAACAAGAATAGCCCCCAAAAAAGAGATATAAGGAGTCACATCCCACCTTATTCCTTTATAATACAAAGTCATGAAACACCCTAATGATCACTGGGCCACACTCTCTGATCTGCGACTGATTCTGCCTAAGTGCATTTCCTCTATGAATTAATATTTCAGTTCTATGAGAAAATATTGACATTTTTCTATATGTTTCCTCATATTTGTAATTATTGTATTTTTATGATTCTCTATCTTCCTCATTTGATTAATATTTTCCTCCCAGAAACTGCTATGAAGTCTAATTCATTTGATTCTTATATGTTTTTAATAGTGCTTCTAATTTGCAGATTACTAACATTTTCAGTAAAAGGTTTTGGATGTTAGTGTAAACCTAATACTTTCAAGCCACTCTATAGTTTTCCCAGAAGTTATGTCAAACAAGAAATTCTTCCTCAAAGTAAATTTGTATTCTCAGTTTTATTATTAACTATTTTATTTGAGTTCAATTCTGATTCTTTCTTATATAATCTGTTCCAGTCCCAAACAGTTTTGATGATTATTTTTATATTGCAATTCTAAACCTGAAAAAACTATTCCCTGTTCAATTTTTTTTTCATAATTCCCTTGAGGCCACAGACCATTTGCTCCACAAATAAATTTTATGATTATGTAGTATGCCTCTGTGTAAAGGAGATGGAAAAGAAGATGGACAACTGAGTAAATTAGGCAGCTAGCTATAGTGGGGCAAAAACGCCATAACATTATGAGAAAAAAAGGGGATCTGGAAGATTTCCCATCTTCCTACTGTATATTGTATATACTATGTATGTGTATAAATTATATGTCTGGAACTAGGCAAGACTGCTCAAATGGAAATACCTCTCCCAAGGGCAATTTCTGAAGATCTACTCTTTGGCTCCATCTGGTTAGTGTACATATTGCACAAATCTCTAGGTCCACATTGATCAGTTCAGTGTTTACTCATACAATTTGAATGTATAACAACTTCACCAATGTCCCACTCCTGAACTTCCCATACCTTCCACTGTGTCCTATGAAGCTCCTGCTTTGTAATTATGAATCTCCTGCTTTGGGTTTTATTTTTTTATTCTGAATTTAAACACTGAAACTTCCTAAGAAAGCCTATTCATTTCTCAAGGCCTATTCCATGATCTTCTAATAATTGAGAGATGCCCATTTTACATACTCTTGAACTTACAAGTTTCTCACTTCCATGTTTCATGCCTCCTCAAATCTTCCATAATTTCACCTCTCTTAACCCTCTCAGCTAGCTGTCTAATAATTCAATAAAAAAGAGCCAATAGCTAAAAACTCACTCCTCTCTTTTATCTCATATCACTCAGATAATTTCTACCATTACTTCCTGCTTCACCGTCCTCAAAAATCTCCTGCTTGATCCATACATCCTCATTAGCAACTGTTCCATATGCCTCCACTACAGCACCACTGGACTGATGGAGGGCCCCATCATCTCACACATGGACTACTGCTAATAGCCTTCTGATTGACCTTTTTTGTTGTTGAAGTATCTCATCAATGCCTAATCTTTCATGGTTCTATTTGAGGTTTTCTTGGCAAAGACACTGGAGTGACTTGTTATTTCCTTCTTTAGTGGATCCATTCTGTCAGGAAATTGGAGTTTAAGTGACTTGTCAAGAGTCACATAGCTAAGAAGGGTCTGAAGTTGAATTAGAAATTGGGTCTTCCTGACTCCAGGATCTGTGCTCTATTGGTCTTCTATGGTTTATTCTCCTCTCAAATATCATAATGATCTTCCCACAGTTTAGGAATGACCTTTTTATTCCCCAACCTAATGAACTCCAATGGTTTCCTATCACCTCCAGAATCAACCATAAAATCCTCTGGCATAAAAAGCCTTTTATAATCGATTCTTTCCTATCTTTCTGGTTTTCTCATATCTACTTTACACTTTACACAATCCTATAAAGAAAACAATTGGTGGCATAGCATATAAAGCCCTAGGCATAGAGTCAGAAAGACTTTAATTCAAATCTAGTCTTAGACATTTACAAACTAAATAATAATAATAATATTTAACAATAGCAACTACATAGAAGGTTTGGTAAGATAAAATGAAACACTGGTTAAAAATGGTTAGCAAAGTTCATGGTTCATAGGTGCTATATAAATATAGGACCTTCCTTCTTCCCAAACTATTCAATCTATGATCTAGTAACAGAGGGCTCTGCTACTATTCTTTGAACAAAACTCCATCTCCATACTATATGTCTTTTTTCACTGGCTGTCTTCTACTTCTGTGAGTCCTTCCCAGGCCCTCTTAATGCTAGTGCTTTCCATCTGTTTATCTACAATCTATCCTGAATATCTATCATATTTTTACTTCATTGTTTTCTTGTTGTTGTTTCCCCTCTCAAAGGATGAGCTCCTTGAGATAAAGAACTAATAAGTGCAAGAGTACAGATTGAAGTGTATTTTTTTTTTTGAGGAGGGGAAGGGGGGATTATAGTTAATGAAGAAATTTGTTATACAAGATTACATAATTGTAATGAGTTTTATATCACTTTCTCAATGGGTAGTAAAGGAAGTGAGGGGAGATAAAAGAATTTGGAACTGAAAATAAAATAAAATTGAATTAATCTTATCTAACATTATCCAAAGAATCTTACTTAACAATTCTTTGACATTGATTCACCACCATTTTCTCCTTTATACCATCAAACTGGTACAGAAAAGGTTATTGTCTTCAATCTAAAAAAAAAAAAAACTCTATATATACTTAATTCCATTCTCCTACACATTCACTAAGAAGTTACCTGTAGTATTAACCCTCTCTCTTTAATCTTCCATATCTATCTACTGGCTCCTTATCTGCTATATACAAACATGACTAAGTTTCTTTAATTCTTCTAAAATCTTCATGAGATCCTACCATTGCTACTTACTGCTCCTTTTCTCTTCCTTTCTTCCAAAATTACATTTGGTGCCACCACTCATCCTTTTCTCAAACTTAGGCAATCTGGTTTTAAATTTCATTGCTTAAATGAAAATGCTCTTCTCTTAATTTCCTAAAAACTTACGTCAACTGATACTGAGTGAAGTGAATGGAACTAGAAGAACATTGTACACAGTAACAACTAGATTATGTGATCATCAACTGTGTGGGCTTGGCTCTTCTCAGCAATGTGTTGATACAAGACAATTCCAATAAACATGAGATGGAAAATACTATCCACATCCAGAGAGAGAATATAAAAACTGAATGTGGATCAAAGTATAGCATTTTCATTTTGTTCGTTTGCTTTTTCTTTCTCATAGCTTTTTCCTTTTAGTCTGATTTTTCTTGCACAACATAACAATATGGAAATATATTTAAAAGTGTTACACATGTTTAACTTATATTGTTTGCTCTCTTGGGGAGGGGAGAGGTTAAGAGATGGAGGGAGAAAAAATTTGGAACATAAAGTTAAAAATGAATGTTGAAATGTAGTTGGAAAAATAAAATAGTATGGAGGAAAAAAATGAATAAATTTTCCTACACATAACTGTGCAAAGTAAATGTTTTTTTCTGAATTTTTAATAGTATGATCTTTAATGTTAAGGTCATGTATATATTTAGAATTATTATAGAACATGGTCACAGTGTTGGTTCAATCCTTATTTCTGCCATACTGCTTTCCAGTTTTCCCTACGTTTTAGTCAAATAAGGCATTTTCCCAAGATAATTTGTGTTTTCCACCTTGTATCAAAAATTGGGTTACTGAGTAGTATCTTTAATCTTCCTTAACCACTTTGTACCATTGATCTATCTCTATTTTTAATACCAAATGATTGTTATGTGTTGTTTTATAATATAGTTTATGATATGAGGATTGAATTTGCTATTGTCCCCATTATCTTTATTTCCTTTCATTATTCCTCTTTATATTCTAAACCTTTTATTTTTTCAAGTGAATATTGTTTGATCAAGATGTTAAAAGTATTCCCTTAATAATTTGATTGGTACAGTGTTAAAATGGTAAGTTAATTCAGATATAATTGTCATTTTTTAATAAAGTCTAGCCATGAGCACAAAATATTCCACCAACTACTTAAATTTCTGTACTCTTTAAAGAGTACTTTGAGATTGAATCTATACAAGTCTTTTATGTGTTTTGGGAAATTGATCCCCTGATATTGTAAGCATTTTGCAAGTTTTTTTGAATGAGACTTCTCTTTTTATCATTTTTTCCTATCTTTGTTATTATTATATAAAAATACTGTTTATTTTTTGAGGATTTATTTTGCTTCCAGCAACTTTGTTGAAGTTTTTGCATCAGTTACTGCCTTTACTAATTCTCTAGGATTTTCCAAGTAAATCATCCTATAATCAGCAAACAAGGATAGTTTTATCTTTCCTTTGCCTGTCTTTATTTTTTTAAATTCCTTTCTCTTCTCTTATAAATATTACTAGCTAATATTTCCAGAACTCTACAAAATAATAGTGGAAAAAGTAGCATTTTTGCTTCATTCTCATATTTATTGGTAAAGGTTCAAGTATATCTTCATTGCATATGATACTTTCTTTTGGTTTTAGATAAATAGCTGTTGTGATATTTTTAAAAGGAGTTCCTCTATACCTATACTTTATACAGTTTTTCAGCAGAAAAGAATATTATATTTGGTTATAGACTTTTTCTACATTTACTGAATGATCACATGATGCTAAATATTTAGGGTTTTAATATAATGATTTATAATGATGGTTTTCCTAATGTTGAATAATTTTTGCATCTGTAGAATAAATCACACTTAGTAAAAATGAATGATTTGGGGGGGATAATTTCTGTGGACTACTTGATAGGATTTTGCTTAATTTGTTAAGTAAATATCCATTAATAATATTGGTGCATCCTCAAGGGAATTAAGTATTAGGGCTATATCTGTTCCATCAAAAGTCTAAGTTCCTCTTTTTCTCAAATTTTGGGAATAAATTTTAATGTATGAGTATTAACTGTTCAAGACTACAAGTTCTCCTCCTGCCCTTTGGAAGTTTCTTTCAAGCTATAAATAATTCATTTTCTAGGATTGGAGTATTTAAATTCTTGACTAGGTCATTTGATAGTTTGTGTACTTTACATTTTTGAAAGTACTCTTCCTCTCTATTTTGTGTTCTTTATTTTGTTATCAAATAAATGTACATAATGTATTCTGATTATTCTTTTAATTTCTTCACGCTTTGCTGTGATTTCACCTTGCTCATTTGCTATTTTATTGACTTACTTCTCTGCTTTCTTCTATTCAATCAAATTAGCTAAGTAATTCACAATTTTATTAAAATTTTTAAAGAACCACATTTTAGTTTTATCATGAGAGGAAGGCAATTATTTAGAATATATCAATTTCCCCTTCTAAATTTTAGTATCTTCTCTTTTGTACTTATTTTAGGTTTCTTTGTTGATTTTCTAATTTTTTAAAATGTATAATTCAGTTTAGTGGTCAATTACTGTTTTATCATTATTGTTCTTTTACAAAATTAACTTTTTTTTTCCTATGCTTATTCTCTGATTCAATTCATTATTTAGAATTTAGTTGGCAACTATCCATTTAGTTCTGTGTTATTTAGTTCTGTATTTTTTATTTCTGGTTTGAGACATCTATTTCTATTGCATTATGGGTTGTAAAAGCTGTTATTAACTATTTTTTGTCTTTTTCTAGTTTGTAATATCTGTGACCAAAACATGATAAATTTTTGTAAAAGTTACACATAGTACCAAAAAAATAAATATTATTCTGCTTTTCCATTCAGAAGATACCATAATTTCTTGTAAATCTAGTTTCTCTAACAATTTAACTCCATATTATTCCTTCTATTGATCTTTCTGTTAAACTTATCCAAAACTAAGAAAAACTGAAGTCTTCTGTCATATTGTATTATAATCTATATCTTTTTGAGACTCAAATAATGTTTCCTTTATAAACAGGCATTTGGAGCTTATAAGTTTATTACATGTTGTCTATGATTCCTTTTAGCTTAATACAGTTTTGGTGTTTACAGCTTATTAAAAAAAATTTTTTTTCAATTGTTTTGAATGTCTAATTTTCTTTTTTAATTGATTGAATGAGCATTTTCAGACAATCTAAGACATGGGAAAGATGTTATAGAAAAGCCAAGGTGACCCACTGTCACTCAGGCCATCACTAGTAATTTTGACTTCTGTTTTACCATTGGGTTATGATGACTGAGGAGATAATGACTTTGCATAGCTTTGCTCACTTAAATACAATTAACACCAAGTCAAGGCATCACCCTCATGATGTCATCGGTGTTCTTTGAGAACAAATAATCAAAAAACCTCACAGTTTTGTTGTTTCCATATTTTAACTTTTTTAAAATTGTTTTGCCAAATACAATTATTTTGTTGGATATATATATATACGTATATATATATATAAGTTGTCAGAATATTCCATTTTGTTAAATAACATGCAGTAACTTCTGCTTTTTTAGATTCCCTTGATGCAGAGTAAAAAAAAAAATTCTAAACTAGCAGTTTTATAATGTGTAAATTTTTGTTCTTTTAATGTGTTTCTTGTAAGTAACAGATTATAGAATTTTGCTTTATCCAATCATTCACTCTTTTTCCTTTTACCAAATCATTTAACTCTTCATAGTTTTCAGCAATGTTCTCATATACCTTCAATGAAAGAAAACTGGCATCAAGATTAATGCTATTACACTGACAGCAAATTATTTAAATTAAAAAAAGATTTACAATCTAAGACTAAAGTGGAGGAAGAGTTTAGGGCATGTTTTTGGTTGTTGTTTGTTTGCAGAAGACAATGAACTCAATGTAGCCTCTGAGACCAAGATGCAACAAAGTATAGATTGCCTTTTTTCTGCTCCTGCTATTAATTGTGGCCTAACAATTAATTAGCACCAAGATTAACACCAAATTGAAGGCACTTAACCACCTTGGACACTGTTTCTTCTTAATGTACTTGAACTGTTATGCCTTTGAACACAAGACTCTGGGTGACCTAATAAGATTATCTATCTTGCTGCAAACAAACAACAACAACAACAACAACAAAAACAAAAACAAACAAACAAAAAAAAAACAAAAAAAAAAAACACCAATTAACAAAGGATCTATACCAGCACACCATCCACATGAGGAACCATCACGTAGAGCAAATGGAAAAATATTTAACACTGTGGATAAGTTCACTTACATTAACAGTATACTTTCCAGGGATGAACACATATATGAAAAGGTTACATATGCACTGCCAGTACTACCTCTGTGTTTAGGAGGCTCCAAAAGAAAGTGTGGGACAAAAGAGATATTAAACTGCCTACCAAACTAAAGATAAGCAGAGGTATTGTGACGATCCCATTTTACATCTATGAAACACAAACAGTATGCCAGTGCCATGCCAGATAACTGAATTGCTTCCATATGAATTGTCTTAGGAAGATTCTAAAGATCACCTGGCAAAGGGCACGGGTTCTCTCTCCAGCTAAATTTGTAAGCATTCAAATTAAATGCTACTGCATTTAGTACTACTGAAGAAAGTACAACTGTGATGGGCTTTTTATGTTCTTCAAATGCCTAAAAGACTATTTTATAGAGAACTCATGCAAAGTAGGTGTTTATTTGGTGGTCAGAAGAAGTAATATAAGGAAAAAGAAAAAAAAATAAACACACAAATAAATTCTTGAAAGATCAAAAAAAAAAAAAGTAATATAAGGACCCTTGAGGTCTCTCTGAAGAACTCTGCAATCAATTGTATGATGAGTGACACTGGCAAAGGGCTGTTCAGTATGGTATACCCTGATCAAAGAAATTGTTGAGCTTTATGAACAAAGCATAATTGTAGAATGATTCAAAAGAAAGGTGACATTTCCATGCCAAATGTTCATAGACTTATTTGTGTCCCATCTGTGGTACAACTTTCTGAGCTCCCATTGGTCTAATCAGCCACAGGTTAGATAGATACATTGTATCTTGACTGCAACATAGTGAGTCATTTTGGTCTTCTAGAATAAAAGACAACAATCAAGTTATTCATTCTTATTTAAAGATATTCACTACATTTTCATTTTCCTCCATGGCTCATATTTTTTTTTCAATTTTCCCTTTCTTCTGATATCATTCTACTTTAATCTTTTATTTTTTTTTAAAGGCTGGCTCCATTCCCACTCTGTCTCTTTACCACATCCCATGATCCCTTATCATCTAGTACTACTTTCCTTTTGGAGGTCTTCCTATCAGTTTCTTTCTCTCCTTCTTTTATTTAATTATATAATTCTTCCTCTAAAATTAGTCAAATAGATTCCCCCTTCTCTCATCACTTTTAGCTAGTATTACTTTTTTTAAATTTCATTTTTCTACCTTTTTTCCAAAAGGGTATTCTCTTACTCACTTCATTGTCCAAAAACACTTTCTAATCTAGATCCTCTGATTTGGATTCATGACATCTAAAATTACCTAGTAAGTCTTTTCTCTGTATTTTTTTTGTAATCAAAGCTGTATTCCAAAGTAACCAGTCTGAATTCTCAAGGCTACAGCCTTTTAAAGTTTGCCTTAGTGATTCCTTTTTTCAATTACACCTTAATTCACAAAATAATGCCAACTATTATGGATATTAAAGAGGGCACTTCCCCACGATCAGTCCCTTCTCCACCATATCTCTAATGATACAGATCACCAGTGACCTATATCCTCCCCATGTTTCTTTTTTTTTTACCCTACATTTGTCCCCAAATCTCCCTCAGTCCATGTTCTCCAATTCCTTAGATACCAGTTGCCCTCAGGGGCTTCAACTCTCTCATCTCTCAAAGTAAGACACATATACTTTGCTAGCATCAAATGGCCCAGGCCACACCTAATGTAAATTCCCCACTGCTCTTCATAGAGCACTTCACCCACTGGAGTATCCATCAACAGGACCTCTCCCCCAACTAAAGTAAAGTCTCTTTCCTCCCCTGTTCAATAATCCCCTCTTTCTCTTCACCCACTCTTTAGGCAGACTCTTTTCTAAGATCAGAGAAATCACCTTTTCAAATCCCAGCATATCACATACTCCTCTCTATTCCCCTGCTTCCTTCCCCTTTCTTTATGTATCATTCTGTTTCAATACAGTCCCATTAAAAAAAAAAAAAAAAAAAAAAAGATTCATCTCTATGCAAGACAAGGTGATTCCAGGTTCTGTCCATACTGCCCATACTGATCTTGTCCTTCTCTTCACTCTTTCCACTATCAGATTTCTCTGATTCACCCATTTCCTTATGTACATTAGAAAGAAACCTCTTACTAGTCTCTCTGCAATCATTCCATTGCTATTGCTATCCTTGCCTGATCTGTTTATTAGTTCCTCCTGATTTTCTGTTTGGGGTATTCAAAAAGAAAAAAAAAAGTATTCTAAAGAGCAGTGGAATTTAGAATGCTACAAATATGAGCTTAACCATGTGTGGATATACATTAAAAAGATGAATGTTCAATAATAAAGACATGCTTGAAACATTTTTTTTAAAAATCAAATGCTACCCTGTACATGAAACCTCTCTTCACCTCACTCCATCTTCAACTCCTAATACCCTCTCTTGAAAAATTACATGATATGTATTACAAATTATTTTTTCCATTAGGATATAAGCTCTTAGAAGAAAAAGAGATAAAAGGAATCAGAGTAGGTAATGAAGAAACCAAATTATCAATCTTTGCAGATGACATGATGGTATACTTAGAGAACCCTAGAGACTAAACTAAAAAACTACTAGAAACAATTCACAACTTTAGCAAAGTGGCAGGATTCAAAATTAATCCACATAAATCATCAGCATTTTTATATATTACCAACAAAGTTCAGCAGCAAGAGATACAAAAAGAAATTCCATTCCAAATAGCAGATGATAGGATAAAATATTTGGGAATCTATCTGCCAAGGAGAAGTCAGAAACTATATGAACTAAATTACAAAACACTTTCCACACAAATAAAATCAGACCTAATCAATTGGAAAAATATTAAGTGCTCATGGGTAGGCAGAGCGAACATAATAAAAATGACAATACTACCCAAACTAATCTACTTATTTAGTGCCATACCAATCAAACTCCCAAGAAATTATTTTACAGATCTAGAAAAAATAGTAGCAAAGTTCATTTGGAAGAACAAAAGGTCAAGGATTTCAAGGGGATTAATGAAAAAAAAGGCAGATGAAGGTGGCCTTGCTGTACCAGATCTAAAACTATATTATAAAGCAGCGGTCATCAAAACCGTTTGGTACTGGCTAAGGAATAGAGCAGTCGATCAGTGGCACAGGATAGGATATCAGGACAATCTAGGCAATAACCTTAACAATCTAGTATTTGATAAACCCAAAGACCCCAGCTTTTGGGATAAATACTCACTATTTGGCAAAAACTGCTGGGAAAATTGGAAACTAGTGTGGAAGAAATTAGGGCTTGACCCATAACTAACACCACATACCAAGATAAGATCTAAATGGGTTCATGATCTAGATATAAAGAGGGACTTTGTAAGCAAGTTAGAGGAACATAATATAATTTATCTCTCACACCTGTGGAGATGGAATAAATTTATGTCCAAAGAAGACCTGGAACTCCTAATTGAACACCAGATGGATAATTTTGATTACCTTAAGTTAAAAAGTTTCTGTACGAGCAAAACAAATGCAGACAAGATTAGGAGGGAAGCATCAAATTGGGAAATCATCTTTACATTTAATGGTTCTGATAAAGGCCTCATTTCTAAAATTTATAGAGAATTGTCTCAT
Organism: Myrmecobius fasciatus; assembly: GCA_023553655.1. Lineage (NCBI taxonomy): Eukaryota > Metazoa > Chordata > Mammalia > Dasyuromorphia > Myrmecobiidae > Myrmecobius > Myrmecobius fasciatus. The sequence goes on along the minus strand of JAJPUD010006064.1, from coordinate 97,935 downwards.
ATATATAAGAATTCAAGCCACTCTTCAATAGATAAGTGGTCAAGGGATATGAACAGACAATTTTCAGATGATGAAATTAAAACCATCTCTAGTCATATGAAAAGTTGCTCCAAATCACTATTGATCAGAGAAATGAAAATTAAGACAACTCTGAGGTACCACTACACACCTGTCAGATTGGCTAAAATGACAGGAAAAGATAACGATGAATGTTGGAGGGGATGTGGGAAAACTGGGACACTAATACATTGCTGGTGGAACTGTGAACGGATCCAACCATTCTGGAGAGCAATTTGGAGCTATGCTTAAAAAGTTATCAAACTGTGCATACCCTTTGACCCAGCAGTGTTTCTATTGGGCTTATATCCCAAAGAGATCTTAAAGGAAGGAAAGGGCCCCACATGTGCAAGAATGTTTGTGGTAGCCCTTTTTGTAGTGGCTAGAAACTGGAAACTGAAGGGATGCCCATCAATTGGAGAGTGGCTGAATAAATTATGGTATATGAATGTTATGGAATATTATTGCTCTGTGAGAAACGACCAGCAGGACGATTTCAGAGAGGCCTGGAGAGACTTGCATGAACTGATGCTGAGTGAAACGAGCAGAACCAGGAGATCATCATACACAGCAACAACAGTATTACATGATGATCAATTCTGATGGACAAGGCTCTCTGCAACAAAGAATTGTCTCAAAGCAGTTCCAATTGTTCACTGAAGAAAACCATATACACCCAGAGAGAGGGATATGAAATATGGACCACAATGTAACATTTTCATGATCTCTATTGACATTTGCTTGCATTGTGTTGCCTTTCTCTGATTTTCTTTTTTTTCTTGTAGATAGGATTTTTCTTGCACAACTTGTCAAGTATTTCAACATTATTGACATGTAGTGGACTTCCTGCCATCTAGGGGAGGGGAGGGGACTGGGGGTAAAATTTGTAATGGAAAGCTTTGTAAAGATCAATGCTGGGGAACTACTCATACATATGTTATACAAATAAAAAGCTTTAATAAAAAAAAAAAAAGAAAGAAAGTGTTCATCACTGCAAAAAAAAAGATATAAGCTCTTAGAAAGTAGCAATTTTTGTCTGTTAACCCAAGCATTCATCCCAAAGCATGGCACATATTAAGTGCTTAATAAGTGATTACTGATTGGCTAATTCTATGATAGTGATGCCTCCCTTTGTCTTTTTCTTCATTCATGTGGGTCATCACTAAAAGCTCTGACCTGAGCTGTCTTATATTTCTCTCTACATCTTGTTTTCAGATCTTATCATTTACCATAATATAAATCATCATCTTTATGCTGATGATTCCCAGATCTATATGACCAGCCTTATCATATCTTCTGAGCTACGAATGCTTGTCAATTGCCTATTTCTAACTGGATGTCCCAAAATTTTTTCAAACTCTATATATTCAAAACATAATTCATCTTTCCCTCCAACTCTCTCCCTTCTCAATTTCTCTAATAGTATTGAAGTCTCCACCATCCTTCCACTCTGCAAGCATGCAACCTCTCTTCCCTTATTAACTTCTCACTTACCCTACCCCATAGTTGTCAACTCTCTCCATTTCTACTTTCACAACAGTTCTCATATTCATCTCCTTCTTTCTATTCAAATTACCATAATCCAAGCTGACACCCACATCACTGCCCCTCAAGTCTCTCACTACTTTTGTCAGACTTCCATTCAGCTGTTAATGTGATTTACCTAAAGGATAGATCTGATGATGTCACTCCCAACTGTGTAAATTCCAGTGGCACCTAATTACCTTCAATATTAAATATAAAATTTTTTTGATATTTAAAACTTTTAATTATTATGTTCCTTCTCACTTTTCCAGTATGCTTATATGTTCTCCTCTCTATAGACTCTAGGATTCAACTACACAGCTGACTTTCTGCTCCTTAACCACCCCATCTCTAATATCCCTACTTTTGCAATACTTCTCCCCTATGCCTAGAATGTTCTATTTCTTCTTTCTGCCTCTTAACTTGTCTTGCTCATTAAATAAATGCTAGCTTTTATAACTGTTATTGATGTTTTCATTTATATTTCCTATTATTAGTGATCTACAGGATTTTGTATCTATTTATATATGTACATGTTATTTCTCCCAATAGGATATAAAGTTCTTGAAAGTAGGGACTGTTTCTTTTTTTTTTTTTTTTTTAATTTCTAGGTAAAATAGTGTCAGACATATAAGTTCCTTGAAGGCAAGGATGATTTTGAGTGGGCTTTGTATTTCTAACTGTTATTACAGTGACTGGTATAGAACACGACTTTAATAAATATGGGTTGACTGATTTACTGATTATTGATGCCCTGTCAGAAGTTGGCTAGGCTAGTCCACAAAATATAGTTACACCACAACATGGCAAATATCAGAAATTTTTCTCTTTCCAATTTGATAAAAAATTCCAGAGCTTGTACGCAACTGGTGTAACCTTTCAGTGCCCAGGGTCACTTCATAAAACAATAAAGCATTAGAAGAGAAATTTGAGAGATTTAAAACAACCCTCTATAAGTCAGAAAATCTAATTTTTTTAATGCCAAGCTACCAAGCAGTTCCCAGAGATAATAGCCTATCATACCAACTGGATCCGGAATCAGAGAACCTGAGTTCACATTCAGCTTTTACACATACTACCCATGTAACCTTGTGCAAGTCTTCTCACCTTTTTTCCCTCATCTATAAAATGAAAATTTTAGATTCGATGATCTTTAAAGTCCCTTGAAGCTCTAGAATTTTATAAAAGCAAAATGATGGAACTTGTATCATAACATTTCTACTTTGCAGTGTAGTTAGAGAAAGTTCTACAATGAAGCAGACTAGGTAATTTAATTCTTGGTTCTTGAAGAGTAGAAGAGCTTCTAGAATATGATCTGAAAATGAAATGATTTGTTCAATGTAGCAAAGCTCAGGGAGAAAAAAGAGAGAGAAAATAATGAGATTGTATGCACATTTGTATGGGTCAAGATTGTTTTGTTTTGTTTTGTTTTTAAATAATTCTACATGAATAGAAAACATTCAATTCAGTTCTTAGATGAATAGGTACAAAGTTTAGATAAATTTATATCTCCTGTCTACCCTCCAACAGGAAACTATGAAATATATACAGATACACATTAGGGACATGAAACATTGTGGGGAGGGTGGGGTTGGAAGGAGAGAAAAAAATGAAGATTTTATGAAAATGGTGACATTTCCATTAGATCTAGACAGTTTCCTGCCCCACCACCACCATACCAATAAAGATTAGCCGATTCCTCACAACCAGAACAGTCCTAGATAGGCTCACTCAGTGTCTTTTTTCTCCCACATCTCTATTAGAAAGTAAATTCTTAGAAAGCAGAAACTGTTTCTTTTTTTTGTCTTTGGATCCCCAGTACTTAGCAGAGATACCTTGCACACTACTAGAGCATGGTATTTGATTATTTATTATTAATAATTAACATATTAATTAGGTAATGTTATTAATCCCTCTGAGAGAGATCAAAATCACCATCCAAATCCAGTTAATGCTGGGACACTCAACAATGAAATAAATGACTAGGAGAAAGAAGAATCTTCTTAGGATGGTTGTATGAGAAATTGTGTATTTGTGTGTTGTGTGCCTGAGTGTATTAAATTCAAGTCTAAACTTTAGTTTAAAAAGACCAAAACAACATATTTTAGTTTAGAGATCCAAATGACATGCTCAGAAGTAATTCAAATTGGACTATGTAAAGAAAGAAATATTACAAATATTTCCTAATTTAACATGTTTAAGGTTCTTTTAATTACCTGAGCTACCTAATAACAATAGTAACTAGAATAAATTATCACAATAGAAAGTCAAATTCAGCAATAATTGTGAAAACTTTTATACAATCTCTACAGAATATCCTATGTAATCTTACTGAAGTCAAAAGGAGGAAAGTAGTCACTTCTTGTAGAAAAAAGGCAACTAAATCTAACAGCTGGTAGTGACAGTCTGTCAAACCATGTAAAGTTAATGTCTACAACAGATGTTCTGCAGTCTCTCACTGTTATTTTTACTTGATTATTCCCAGGTGTTGGTGCATGAAGAGCAGTAATCTTACTATTTATCATAAAGGAAATTGGGGGGTGGAAGGGGGAGAGAAAATAAAGCTATTTACACAGATAATGGAATGTAGCATATATAATCAGGGGGCTTAAAAATCTACAGAAATATTCTGGTAGTGTTTTCTGTGTTTACCCCATTTCAAGGACATTCTCAGGTTTGTGGTGCTGATTTGCAATCAAAGCCAGGAATAAGAATGTTGTTTGCCGTGGTTTTAAGTTCCTGGGAATTTGATTATATCAGATAGTAAAAATGACATAAAATAAAGAAGTCTTACTAAAGAAGGGATAGTGCTCCCATGAGCCACTCCTTCTCTCTCCAAATATGATGGGAAAGACATTTTGGTAGCTTTACTAAAAGAAGTGATGAAAGATGTGACTGGGGGAGGGAAGAGGAAGAACAAAGTCATTATCATACAAGCTTCCATAAAGAACAAAGATTTCTCTCTTTGTCTCAGTATTACAACTGAAACACTGTTATTAAGTTTACCCAGTACTTTAGAAATAGCCAGAAATTTCCATATTTATTCAACTATTAACCTTTAAATCTTGGGATTATCAAATTTCCAACAGAGATTTTTTTGTATTGGGTTTTCCCCCCCAAAAAATTAAATTTTTCCATGATACCAAAGAGGAACATTGTATCTAATATTCATGTTTCCTACATATCCTGGCATTTAACATTTACAAAATAGAACAGAATAATCTTTAATTTTAATTTAAAGAATTTTTAAAGCACTGGAGACTGAATTGTGGAGGGTAATCTGTTAAAAGGCAGTTTTCTAATTCTGCCTCTCTCACTGTTCCACAATCTATATCTTTAGCAGAATTGCTGAGGCACTTGTCAAATAATCTCACCTCTAGTTTCAAGGAACCATAGGATGCCCAGTAAAACATTCAGGCAGACAGGCTAAACCAGTTTGAGGGCAGCTGAAAGGTCTTGAACCTTCTGGTGGGGGTAGGAGAGGATACTTATCCCAAGCATGTGAAGACTTCATCTGGTAGAATGGGTGAAGCAGAAAAATATGTTCCATCAGCCACAAAGCTAGCTGAAGCAGGTGCTCTGGAGCACTCAGACAAAGATGCAACATCATCCACTGCATCTCAAGCCATCACCAGCCTTCTTGACTTTGTCTTAATCAAAGGATTCTGATAACTCTGGAAGAGATAGAGGCTGACAACTTCATGCAACTTTGCCTCAATTAAATCTACTATATGTGTGAAGCAAAAGACATCACCATGTCACAATTTTTCCAGTCTGTGGCATCTTATAGCAAGAGGCAAGCGACAAAGCAACAGGTGCAGAAACACTGGGAGCAGTGGTCACAACCCTACACACAGCAATCCTAGGCCAAAGGACATCTCACTAAAAAAAGCAATGAGATTTGAAAGCCACATGGGTGTCTGAGGAGTCTTTTGCAAAGACTGTGTACCTCACCTCCTGTTATGAAGAAGAAGCTGGAAAAGTGTTGTAAAAATTGTGTGCTTCATTCAACTCTGGTCTGTTTATTGCAGCAGGCAGGGATCCTACCTATTCTGGTCTAAGTAAACAAAAAATAAAAATACAAAAACTTACAAAAATGATTCCACTCACCATTGATACATGGAATGTGCACATGCTTATGGACAACACAAAGTCCAGTAGCCCTGAAAGACCCCTAGCTCTTGTGAGAGAACTTGGCAGATATCACATCCAAATAAGTCCTGAGTGGAAACATGACTGGTAAAGAAAAGCCAGCTTACTGAAAGGAGAGCTGGATAAACGTTTTTCTAGAATGGTCACAATAAAGAGGGGTGCTACGAAGATGAAACGGGTTTCACAAACAAAACTGATCCCCTTAACAAACCTGTGTGCCTCCCAAAAAGAGTGGCCAACAGGGTCATGACAAGGGGACTGACACTTGTAGGAGAGAGCCAAGCCATCCCCATCAAAGCCTTTGCTCTTACCATGATGAACCCTGATGGGGTCAAAAAGTTTCTGATGAAGATCTGGTGACCCTTATGCCAAAAGAGGACAAGCTTTTCATTCTTAGTGACTTTAATGCTAGTAGACACAGACATGGCAGGAAGCCCTTGGGAGGAATGGCACTGAAAACAGCAACAGCCATGGTCTCTTACTTCTAAAAACCTGTATATTTTATGACCTTCTCATTACCAACATGGCCTTCCATTTCTCTAAAGGCAATAAAACTTCATGGAAACATCCTGTAGCAAACATTTGCATTTAATAGACTGTGTAATTGTAAGAAGAAGAGCCTATCAGGATGTAAGAGTGATTGAAGGTAATGGTGGCCACAAAGTGCTAGACTGATCATAGACATCCTCTCCAAGCTAAATATTCCCATTTGACCAAAGCAGCAGCCTCAAGGCAAAAGGACTATCATAAGAATTAATGTCAACAGATTAGAATGCTTTTCTAAATGGGAAGTTTATTGCCAACTTGGAGGGAAAGGTAAGCCAACATACAGTTGGCAACAATGGAGCAGGAAAGGAGTGGGCAGCTTTTAGAGATCTGCTGTATAGCACTGTATTTACTCATCTAGACCAGAATACACAAACATCAAGATTGGTTTGAAGAAAATAATAGGGAAATTCGGAAGCTGCTAAATGAAAAATGAGAAATCCACAGAGTTTTCCAAGATAGTTCATCTGTCTCTAAGAAGGCAGCATTTAACTCCGTCAAAAGTAAAGTGTAAGCAAAGCTTACATGAGGAATTCTGACTCGGTAAGAAAGCAAATTATATTCAGTTTTATGTCTATAATAGCAATCCAAAGCACTTTTATGATGCCCTGAAGGCAATTTATGGAACAAAGACATATAGTGTTTGTCAACTACTCATTGATGATGGACCCATATTGATTAGCGATAAAGACATGATCCTGGAGAGATAAGCTAAACATTACATAGTGTTCCCAACAAACCTTCATCAATCAATCCTGAACCCACTGACTTTTACTTCTCTAGCTTAATTTCTAACTGAAGAGTAGGTTTGGAATGTCATTAGGCTTCTCTCCTGTAGAAAATCACCTAGTGTCAATCCTATTCCAGCTGAGATTTCCAAAGCAGGGGTCCACTACTTATACAAAAATTGACTGAAATTTTCCAGGTTATTTGGCAAGAGGAGGTCTCAGATGTCTGTCTATATTATCCATCTCTATAGAGGTAAAGGAAATAGACTGTCCTATGACAATTGAATAGGGAGGATATCTCTTTCTTAGTCATTGATGGCAAGAGTCTTGCTAGGGTCCTTCTTAATAGGCTGATCCTACACTGGGAAGATGGTCATCTTTCAGAGAGACAGTGTGACTTCAGAAAGGGCTGAGGAATGGTATCATGCTTCTACCCAAAAATTCCATGAGAAATTCCAGAAGCAGAAGTCTATTCCCAATATTCAAAAATCTGACCAAATCCTTTGATATTGTCACTCATGAAAGTTTGTGGAAAATTGTGTCAGAACATGGTTACTTGGAGAAGGTGATCAGTATTGTAGATCAATTTCACGATGGCATGCTTGCCCAACATTTTGGACGGACAATGCTTTCATGATTTTCTAGTCACCAAAAGAGTGAAATGAGGTTGTGTATTTGCTCCCATGATTTTTAATACTTTCAGCAATGTCAGTGTATATCTTTAGTCAGGACAACATAGCATCAAGGTCAATTACCACACTGATGATAAATTATTTAACTTGAAAAGGCTAAAAGACAAGACCAAAGTGAAGATAGTTTTGGTACATGATTTTTGTTTACAAATGATTATGCATTAAATGCAGCCCCTGAAGCTGAGATGCAACAAAGTATGGATCAATTCTCTGTTGTTTGTGATAATTTTGGCCTAAGAACACCAAGAAAACATAGGATGCTCCACCAGCCACACCCCATATCATTTACATATTGTTGAATCACAGATTATACCAAATGGAGAAGTTTTAAATACTGTGGAAGTTCATTTACCTTGTTCACACAATAATAATGAGGTTGACACAGGCATTGCCACAGCAACATCAGTGTTAACAAGGCTCCAAAAGAAAGGGTGGGACAAAAGTGTATTAATGACTGCTTACCAAACTGAAGATCTGCAGAGCTATTGTGGTGATCTCACTGTGAAACGTCTATGAAACACAGACAATCTATCAGTGCCATGCCAATCTATCACTTCCAAATAAATTACCTTAGGAAGATATGAAGATCACCTGGCAAGATAAGGTACTAAACACTGAGGTTTTTTTCTTGAGCTAAAGCCAAGCATTCAAACTGTACTGCACAAGAGTGCAACTCCGATGAGCTGGCCATGTTGTTCAAATTCCTAAAAGACCATTTTACAAAGAACTTGTACAAGACAGGTGCTTACACAGTGATCAAAAGAAGTGAATCAAAGACACTCAAGATCCCCTGAAAAATTTTAGAATTGAACGTATGACATGGTAGACTCTGAAAAGGACTTCCCAGCATGTTTCCTCATCAAAGAAGGTGCTGTGTTCTATAAGCAAAGCCCAATTGCAATAGCTCAAAAGAAGGGTGAGATGAACACATTTAGAGATATCTCCCCTCAAAATGTTAACATGGCCTATTTGTGTCTGACTTGCATAGAGTCTTCTGAGCTAGTATTGGTTTGATCAGTCACAATTGGGCATATGGTACCTTGACTTCACCCTTGTGATATCACTTAGGTACTCTTCAAGAATAAAAGACCACAATCAACCAAGTCAGTGCTGATAAAAGTAACCAATGGAGAAATGTTTTGTCACAACCAAAATATTAAAAATGTGTAAACCAAATCCTACTTCTGTTATACAGAGATGTTTCAATTCTCCTGACAAGAGTGGATATTCAAATGAATGTGAAAGCATCTTTTTTAAATTGAAAATCACAAGACAGATATTCATATTTTGTTGAGACAGCACACAACCTTTATCTCATTAGCAGAAATCGAATAAGTAAAAGCAAAAAAAGAGAGAGAGAGAGAGATAACAATGATTTCCTTCTGAAGGATCTTAAGCAGCTGTTCTTCAATAAGATAACAATGTTGTGTTGAGGCACAAATATATCCAGATTTAACCAACAAACTCAGAAAACTTATTAAAACAGGTGGCAATCACTTATTTCTGATAATTCACAGATGAATATTTTCTGAAAGATTTTAATATAAAGTTTTCAGTTAAAATTTAAAGAACATATGGGTATAAGCTGTTATTTTTCATATTTTCCCAAAGAAAAGAATGCAAAAGAAAAAAATAAATTTTGGAAGTAAACAAGTGACTAATAAAGTGGTATGTGAAAATGGATTTGAATTTTTGGTTCATGAATTATAATGTAGGCTTCATAGACCTTAGTGGACACAGAGAAAATACACAATAAAAATTGGTAAGATTGAATTTTCCAATTACCTTGTAAATATTATCAAAAGCTAAGGGAAAAAAAAAAGATGGAAAGGAGAGAAGATTGCTTATGTAAATTCTCTCAAGTTATATATAATGGAGCAAAACCACCAAGAAGGAATAATAATAACAACAGGTGAAACACTAAGGAATTCACAGGACACAAAAATCAAATAGCATCTGTGTCTTTAAGTCTCTATGTACAAATGTCCAATATTTAGGCAATAAGAACTAGAGGTTCTAATGAAATCAAGAAAAATTTGACCTCCTGAGTATCACTGAGTCTTATTGGGATGAAATCCATGAGTGAACTTTCTTCAAAAGAAACAGGAAGATTCAATGATTAGTATTGTGTATTCAGAAGATATAGTTATATAAGGAAATCCAAGATCCAAGGAAGAAAGAAACATCGCAAAGAATCTTTCACCTAAGGTCAAAAGAGGATAAAACAAATTATTTTTGCCATTTGATTATACAATAAGACAGAAAAAAAAATGAAACAAATAAGGATTTGGGGAAACGGATTACAGGAATGGCACAGAAGCAAGTTTAGTAATGATAGAAGAATTTAATTATGTAAACATCTGCTAAATTTTTCTTTCTGCCAAAAGTACAATTCCTCTCTGCCAAAAAATACAATAACTAATAACTTCTTGATTTACTTTAGTAATAATTTAATTCTTCAAAAGAGAAAGGAACCAATAAGGGGAAATTCTTTTCTGGATCTTTTTTTTTTTTTTTTCCCCCTCAAGGCAATCAGGGTTAAGTGACTTGCCCAGAGTCACACAGTGAGTAAATGACAAGTATCTGAGGCCACATTTGAACTCAGCTTCTCCTAACTTCAGGGATAGTACTCTATCCACTGTGCCATCTAGCTGACCCTCTGGATCTCATTCTTACTAACAAGAATGAACAAAGGTTGCTAGAGTGGAAATGATGGGAACTCTTGAGAGTATTAATCCTCTGACTTTATCCTAGTTTTTGAAACATAAGTGGACATCTGACATAAAACCTAGATTTTAGGAAAACAAATTCTAAAGAGTTTGGATGAAAGGTAAGATTTCACAGAGCACATAAGCCAAGAAAATAGTGACAAGAAGCAGTACAGTGAACTCCCCATCTCCAAAATATTCTTTCAAGCAGATCTAGAAAATGCACCAGACCATATCCTGATAGAAAAATCCAAGAAAAAGTGACAACTACCTAAATTTTAAAATGAAGATAGAGAGATCTAAAAATACTGTGGACAAGATCTCACCAGGAACAGCTGCTCACTGAATACTCTCTGATGGTACCCTGGGACAAAGATCCCAGATTCATATGAGGGAAACATAGGGCATCAAGATGGCTCTCTTACTCTCCAGTTCAGAGTTATAGAGATAGGATAGACTGCAGAACAGAACTTGTGCTCAGGGGTGATGTTTCTTAGTAGAGAGCAGCTGCAGATCCTAAACTGAGAAGAATGAGTTTAAAAACAAAAAAGGAGCAATATGACTGACTCCAGAATCAAAACATTCTCAGGTCCAAATTCTATCACAATCTGAAGCCTAGAAAGAAATAAACAAAGTGGGAATTGCAGGAGAAACAGGAACTACTGTTCTGTCACTGAACCAGCAGAACTTCCCAGCTATGTGATAGTAGCTGAGGCTATCAGTGCTCTACTGTTCTCAGATCCAAACTCTGGTAAGAAAATTGGAGACTTCAGACAAGGGGGCCAATAATAAGATTCTTCCTGGATCAGACTACTTTGGGAACGCTGCAGGTACCCAGCCTGAACTATCTCTGAAATTTGAAAATAAAACATTTAATATTCCAAAAAAAAAAACAAAAATAAAACTAACACAAACATTTTCCCCAGAGTATGAAAAATCTAAAGTCAGGAAGTAGAAGAATGAGAAAACAAAAAAGAAACCCTCCGTAAAAAGCTATAATGGTGACAGAGATGCTCAGTTTATAAAACCAAAAGAAAAGAATGGATCCAAAACATCTACATGCAAAGCCTTAAAGAAATACACAGCTAGGATACAAATTCAACTAAAATTACTTTAAGAGATGAAGCAAGACTTTAAAATATAAATATATGTGTGTTTTGTCAATTAAATGATAATAATGAAAGGAAAATGAGTAATTGTAGTAGAAAAAATGAAAGTGGGAGAGGAAAATAATTGGAAATGAAATCATGGCCATGTAAGGAAGAATTGAAAAGGAAAGCAAAGAAGTCCCTGAAAATTAGAATGAAATAAATAGAAGTCAATGACTACAAGTCAAAAATCTGGGGGAAATAGGTTATGCCAACTAACCTATAGCAAACAGACATGACCTGAAAAATAAATCAAGGAAAAATGTAAGAAAAATTGGACTACCATGAACAACAACAACAACAACAACAACAACAACAACAAAAAAGCCTAGATATATTTCAAGAAATTTTAAAAGAAAACTACCTATATTTCTTACAATTAGGGGGGGAATTGGAACTTGAAAGAATCCACTGGTTCTTTCCTAAAAAAAATGTTTTTTAATGAAATCTTCTAGCAACATTATAACCAAAGTCCGGATCTTCCAAATCAAAGAAAGAATATTCTAAATGTCCAAAGAAAGAATTAAAATACCAAAAAGCCACAGTTAAGATCACATATGATTTAGCAGTCCACAATTTTAAAGGAATGAAGAACTTTTAACACCATATTCCTTTTTATTTATTTATTTTTTTTTTTTTTGCAGAGGCAATTAAGGTTAAGTCACTTGCCCAGGGTCACACAGTTAGGAAGTGTGAACTCAGGTCATCCTGACTTCAGGGCACCACCTAGCTGCCCTCACCATATTCCATAAGGCAAAAGAAGATTAAGATAATTTACCTAGTGAAACTAAATATAATCCTATAGGATCAGGAACCTTTCATGAAATTCAAGACTTCCAAGCATTCCTAATGAAACACAAAATGGTAAAAACAAAGGAACAATGATAAAGGATTAAATAAAACTAAACTGTTTACATTCTAATATGGGAAAATGATATCTCTAGAGCTTATCATCATTAGAGGAAGCCTAATTATACAAAGCCTGGAAAATAGTAGTATCTTGATCTTAAGAGAAGAATAAAAAGAGAGAAGAACAACACACTGAGGGGGAAGAGAAAAGAAGGTTAGCGAAAATTATATCACATAATCAGGATATACAATAAGTAGATATTCATACAAACAAAAAGGAAGTGAACCTCATCCTCATCTGAACTTGGTCAAAAGAGGAAAGAAAACATAGAAACACACAAAGAAACACATATATAAATAAATATATGTCTGTGTACAAAGTTTGGTTCAGATGCATTTCAATGAATTGAGAATTAAAGGGGGAAAAGGGAGATGGAAGAAGGGGCAATCAGAGAAACAGTAGGTTAAGGAAAGATTCCTTCTAAGCAAAACAAACTAACAAACAATGGACAAAATAACTGAAACACTTTTCAAGTGGTAATATATATATATATGGAACACTACTGTGATGTAAGAAATGATGGAGAGAAGTACAGCCAAAATGATGGAGCAAATGCAGGGACTCACCCAAGTTCTCCCCCAAATCCCTCCAAATATTTTTAAATAATGATTCTTAAAATTTTGGAGAGTCAGAACCCACAAAAAGATGGAGTGAAACAGTTTTCCTGCCCCAAACAACTTGGAAGGTTGACAAGGAAGGTCTGTCACACCAAAGTGAGAGCAAAGTGCTATACAGTCCAGGTCATCAGCACAGCCCCAGCTCCAGTAAATCAGAAGCAGACCTCAGGGTGACTGAATCAGGGGCAGCAGTGGTGGTTTCCAGACCTCTCAGTCCACAGACTCCAAAGGCAACTTAGAAAACCAGCCCGAAAAGTTTGTTGAACCTAGGTGAGAGTGGAGCACATGTCAGCACCATCACATTCCCAGCTCCAGAAAACCAGAAGCAGGCCTAGGGAGCCACTGAATCAGCAGCAGCACCAGTGGTTTCCAGAGTTCTCAGGCAACAAACAGTAATTCGGTCAAAGGAGATCACAGGGATCTCACTGCTAGCCTGAGGCAGGGCTGTTCATACCTGAAGCTGAATTACAGTACCTGATGACAGCCCCAGGATGAGGATGAGGATAAGGACCTTGCAGAAATAAAGTAACACCTTAAAAATAGACCAAATAGTAAAGGAAGTCCAAAAAGCCAAAGAAGAGAAGAATGCCTTAAAAAGTAGAATTAGCTAAATAGGGGGGAAAAAAATCCACTGAAGAAAAAAACTTCTTTAAAAGTAGAATTGGACAAATGGAAAAGAAGGTACAAAAGCTCACTGAAGAAAATAATTCCTTAAAAATAAGAATTGAGGAAATGCAAGCTAATGACATTATGTAAACTCAACAAGCAACAAAACAAAACCAAAAAAAAAAAAAAAAAAAACCCAGAAGACAATGTGAAATATCTCATTGGAAAAACAACTGACCTGGAAAAATAAATTCAGGAGAGATGATTTCACTATTATTAGACAACCTGAAAGCCATGATAAAAAAAAAAAGGGCCTAGAAATCATCTTTCAAGAAATTGTCAAAGAAGACTACCCTGATTTTCAAGAACGGGAAGATAAAACAGATATTGAAATAATCTCCTCAAAGAGATCCCAAGATGAAAACTTCCAGGAATATTACAGTCAATTTCCTTAACTCCCAAGTCAAGGTGAAAACATTACAAGCAGTTAGAAAAAAACAATTCAAATATCATGAAGCCACCATCAGTGTAACAAAAGATTTAGCAGCTTCTGCATTAAAGGATTGGGGCTTAGAATATGATACTCCAGAAGGCAGAGGAGCTAGAATTACAACCAACAATTACCTACTCAGCAAAACTTAGTATAATTCTTCAGGGGAACATTCAGGGGATATTCAATGAAATAAAAGACTTTAAGCATTCCTGATGAAAAAATCGGAACTAAAAAGGAATTTTGACTTTCATAAACAAGACTCAAAGAAGCATAAAAAGGTAAAAAGGAAAGAGAAATCACAAAGGACTTACATTCCTACATGGAAAGATAATACTTGTAACTCATAAGAACTTCCTTACCATTAAGGTAGTTAGGAATATATGTAGACAGAAGCCATAGGCATTAGTTGAATGTGAAGGGATAAAAACAATAAAATTAATGAGTGAGTAAGGAATGTACCAGCAGGAAGGGAGAGAGAGAGGTATATGGGGCAAATTATCAAATATATAAAAAGCAAAAAAAGCTTTTACATAGGAGAAGAGTAGGAATAAATAAAAGAAAGTGAGGGAACCATACTCTCATCAAAACTGGCTCAAAGATGGGATAACATACACATTCAATTGAATATGGAAATCTATTACCTTACCAGTATAGCAAGAGGGAAAGGAAATGAGGCAACGGGTGACAGAAGAATGGGCAGATTGGGGTAGGAGGTAGTCAGAAGCAAAACCCTTTTGAGGAGGAAAAGGGTAAAAGGAGAGAGAGAATAAAATAAAGAGGGGGAAAACACAATTAGTAAGAGTAATTTTGAAAAAAATTGAAGCAAGTTTCTAAAAGCCTCTTCAAACGCATAAAGAACTGAGTCAATATTATTAAAATAAGAGTAATTCCCCAATTGACAAATGATCAAAAGATAAGAATATTTTTCAAATGAATCATTAATATTTATAGGCATATGAAAAAAATGTTCTAGTTCACTATTGATAGGTGAAATTCAAATTAAATCAATTCTGAATTACTACCATGTACCTATTAGATTGGTTAATAAGACAGAAAAGGAAAATGACAAATGGGAGGGAATGCACACAAATAAGTCAGATCTAAACAATTGGGAAAAAAAAATATCAATTGTGGGGCAGCTAGAGGATAGAGCACCAGCCCTGAAGTCAGGAGGACCTGAGTTCAAATCTGGTCTCAGACTCTTAACACTTCCTAGCTGTGTGACCCTGGGCAAGTCACTTAACCTCAATTGTCTCTGCAAATATATATATATATATATATATATATGTACACATATATATATATATCAATTGCTCATGGGGTAGGCCAAGTCCAAACAATAAAAATGACAATTCTACCTAAATTAATCTACTTATTCAGTCCATACCAATCAAACTATCAAAAAATTATTTTCTAGAGCTAGAGAAAAATAACAAAACTGATCTGCAAGAGCAAGAGAGCAAGAATATCAAAAGAAAATCTTATAACTTGAAGGCAATAGTTATAGAAAACTCATCAATCAGGGAGTAGGAGGTCAGATATGTACTTTAAGAAGATTATTTTGGTAATTCTTTACGAAATAAGAAGCAGCCAAGAAGACTGAAAACAAATAAGGAAATTTTTAGTAGTCCAGATGAGATGTTCTCAGATTCTGAACTGAAACAGAAACTAATGTGAGTAAAGAGAAAAGGGATAATGTTGCAAAGAAAAGTTAACAAGAATTAGAAGTCATTTAGATATGGGAATTGACGGACAGAAAAAGTCAGGGAGAATTCCAATAATGCCAACCATAGGATAATGCTTATGAAAGAATGATGGAGACCACAAAAGAAAAATGTGGGAGAGGTAGAGTTATTGAAAAGACAATGACTTCCCATTTTGGACATGAGTTTTGAGATGTTTATGAAACATCCAGTTGGAGATGTTTTGTGAATAACTGACAAAATTCAGAACTGAAGCTCACGAGAAAAAGTATTGCTGGACTAATAGGTTTAGGAATAAAACATGTAAAATGATAACCCTGAGACTTCCAGTGAATACGATGTTATAAAAAGTTCTAGAAAAGTCCAGCTCCCCCACATACACTCCAACAAATATCTAAAGAGCCACCAGAAAGATCAATGATCAAGAAGACCAAAGAGAAACAATAACTAAATACCTTCTTTTAACCCAAAAGTACACAATGAGATAGGCAGAAGCCTGCTGGCATAGGGACATGGGTCAGAACTAGAGAAGTTCAGAAATTAGCACAAACCAAAGTTTAAAGTCTGTAGCCGAGAAATCAGTGGCCACTATAAGCAAGGACTTGCCTAGGAAAGTTGAATTCAGGGCAACTATCCAGAGCAGCAGCTGTGAACCAAGCTAGTCTCCCCTGGAAACATACCAGGAAGACAGATAAGAAAAGTAAAGTCTCTGAGTCATTCATCATAACCTTTACTTACTTTCTTATACTTTATTCCCCTTCATATATTCTACCATCCAACTACATTGACATACTTGTGGTTCTTTGAAGAAGATACTTTATTTCCCTTCTCCCATCACTGTGCCTTTACACTGATTGTCCTTCCTATCTAAAATGCTCTAGCTCACATATTACTGCTTCTGGATTTTCCTGGCTTCCTTCAGGATTCACCCCAAGACCCACATTCTCTGGGCCTTTCACAATCCCTACATTGCTAATGCCCTCACCTCTCTGACTGAATTTCCATTTTCTCTGTTAATTAATCTTGTATCTTTTCACATATGGCTTCTTCCAGTAAAATGTAGATCCATTATGGAAAACGCCATCTGCATCCAGAGAGAACTATGGAGATTGAATATAAATCAACACATGGCATGTTCACTTCTTTTTTTCTTTTTTTTTTCTCTTGAGGTTTTTCCCTTTTGTTTTGATTTTTCTCTCCCAACATGATTCATTAGGAAATTTTTTTAAAGAATGTAAATGTTTGAACAAAGAATCTAAAAAAAGTACATTTTTTGAAATCAGGAAATGTTTTTGTTTTTACTATATTCCTAGGATATAGTAGGAAGCATCTGATTGATTGTTGTCTTTCACTTTCAAAGATACCCAAAATGACACCACTTAATTAAATCAAGTTGTCCAACTCTGAATAATCACACCAATAAAAGCACAGAATGCTCTATCACAGGTTGGGCAAAAATAGTTCCTGTGAACATTTGGGGTGGATTCTCTAAATCTGCATATCTCATATGTTTCTGCTTTGTTCATAGAATATAGTACCTTATTTGAGGAGGGCACTCCATGCTGATGGTACTATGCCATGCCAGTATCTCCCATGGCACACAATCAGTTCCAAAGTTGATCAGAAGGACCTTCAGAATGTCCTTATGTTAAGAGTGTTCGTTCATATAAGAGTTTGACTAGTGGGAGTTCTCTGTAAAATAGTCTTTTAGGAAAGCATACACTTGGCCCTGGACCAACATGGACTCCACCAGTCACACTCTCTCTAGTAGAATTTGAATATTTGGCAGTTGAATTTGACACACGACTACAGTATTCGGTATCTTATTCTGGAAATCTTCAGAATCTTGCTAAGACAATTCAAGTGGAAACGACTCAGTTTTCTGGCATGGAGCTGGTGTACTGTCCAGGTTTCACAGACAAACAAGAATGAGATTAACACAACAGATCTGGAGACCTTCAATTTGATAGGCAATGTAATACTTCTTTTGTCCCACACTTTCTTTCAAAGTCTCCCAAACACTGAGGTATCTCTAAGCAATGTGTGTGTGTCAAACATATTATCAACACATACAGACTTGGAAAGTATAGAACTGAGTGTGATATCATTCTAAAAAGAGTATTTATACAAATGAGATACAGGAGGAGGAACTGAAACAAAAGAATTAGATGGGGGAGGACAGCCGGTAGCTCTGGAATCCTATTATCAACACAAATGGGTTTAAAGAGGGAAATGTGTGTGTGTTGTAAAAAATTTTCTAAACTCAAAGAAAGAAGAGAATAAAAGAGATAGGATAGAGGGAAAGGATTAGGGAGGAATTTTTAGAGGGAACCCTACTCACAAGGGAAGTGTAAAAGAGTGTCAACCGGAATGGGATAAGGTGTGTTGATTAATAGGAATGAGATAGACATAGGGAAAACATAAGGGAAGGATTGGGGACAGGGTTGTAAGTTAAGTAATATGAAGGCAAGATAGCAGGAAGGAATAAAACAGAGGAGTCAGGAGGGATAGTAAATAAGAGATACAAACAAACATAATAATAAAGATCAGGAGTATAATTTATTAGGTTAAAAAAAAGCAGAGATAATAATCATGATTTCAGAAAACTTAAAGCTAAAATAGGTTTAATTTAAAAAACAGGGAACTACAACATGTCAGACATAATCAATATTGTTTTAGATATTTTAAAAAACTAGACAGTATAAGGTTGCTATATTGCTGTCTCAGAAATGATGAATTGGTGCATTTAGAAAATTATGAAAAAGACTTGGATTTATGAGGAAAGATGTTATCCTCCTTCAGAGAAAGAGAACAAGCAAGTATGGTATAATCTTACATAGATGTATATGAATATGTAAAGTGTATACATTTGTATGATTATAGATAGATATCTATGTATGTTGTATGTAAATGTGTGTGTATTTAAATATATCCACACTTAATTATAACCTTTTTGGGGGAAGGCAGAGAAAGGTGAGAGAAAAAATAAAGTAAACATGCACAGCAGAGAACAAAAGAAAACCTATAAAAAAAAACAAAAATGGACAGTTCTGAAAACAATGTGAAGCATTTATTATAGAAGCTTTCTTGAAATGTAAATTTATTATTTAAATTTTGAATCCTCTCATGTTCAGCTATGCATAGAGCAATATTTTTTTCTTTTTCTACTTAAAGTATTTGTTTATAGAAATTTTTTTTTTTTGTTTTCCATAAATCCTGACAACTGCAAACATCAAAAGTTTTGTTCAGATCAATGAATGTTATATACAGATCTGTTTTGCTTCTGGAATTTCTTCTAGAATTGCTGGAAAGAAACACTGTACCAATCATTCCTCAACCCTTTCTGAAGTCACACTAGCTCTCAGGTAGATGATCATCTTCCAGGTTGAAAAAGCAGCCTATTAAGGAGGACTCTAGCAAGAATCTTGACAGCAAGGACTTTGAGAGAAAACTCCATCATCCTGTGATTTGCACAGGACAGTCTATTTCCTTTACCTTTACAGAAATGGACAACGTCTTGAACTCCTGAGGGATAATCTCCTTTTGCCATATAACCTGGAAAATTTTCGTCAGCAAGGTTATCTCCCTACCTTGTAAATCTCAGCTAGAATAAAATCAGCATCAGATTATGCACAGAATAGGACCCTAATGGCATTCAAAACCTCTTTTTCAGTTGGAAATTTATCTAGAGAGGGATTAACTTCAACTTGAAGTAAATAGTCAATGATTTCAGCATTAATTGAAGACAATCTGTTGAGAACACTACAGAAGTCCATCTCTCCAGGATCATGTCCTTACCACTAATCAATGTGGCTCCATCAGCAATGAGTAGTTGAGATGCATCATGTCTTTGGCCCATGAGTAACCTTCAGAACATCATAAATGTACTTGGGATCTTTTCTATCAGCATAAAATTCAATTTCATCTGCCTTCTTACTAAATCAAGAATTCTACATCTCTCTAAGCTTCAGTTATACTTTACTTTCGATGAAGTTAAATGCTGCTTTCTTAAAGATGGATGAACTATCTTACAAGTAAACCCTGTGGAATTCTCATTGTTTTATTTATCAGCTTCTGAATTTCCCTAACACCTTCTTCTAGCTGGTCTTGATGTTTGTGAGTTTTCGAATCCAGACAAATAAATGCAGTGCTGTACACCAAATCTCTGAAAGCCACCCACTCTTCTGTTCTACTGTTGCCAACCATATGTTGCTCAACTTTTCTTCCACCTAGCAACAAACTGTACCCACTCAGTGAAGCATTCAAATTTGTTGACATTAATTGTTCTGGTAACTATCTTGCCTTAGGGAGATTACTTTTGTTGAATGTGACTATTTAGAGAGAATAAATCCTTGATCAGTCCATAACTCTGCATTCACACTCTCACATCCAGTCTGTCTCTTCTCCTTATCACATAATCTATTAAATTCCAGTATTTGCTGAAAAGGTGCATCCACAAAGTCTTGTTGTGTTCAGGTAAATGGAAGGCAGTGTTGGTGATAAGAAGACCATCAGATGCACAAGTGACAAAGGCAGTGGCAGGACAGACTCAAGACGACAGGTGATGATCTGGGATACAGTGGATGACATCAATGTATTTGATGTCTAAGCTCTAAGTGCTTCACAACTCTGGCTTCAGCAGCCTTCATTTTCCTTGGAAGAAATTGTTCTCATCAAGGAATTGGTTTTCCTCAATCTGGTTTAGCCCATATGCCATGGTTTACCAGGGTAAGGCCACATGCATGCGGCAAGGGAGCTTCTTGGAACCACAGGGGAGAGTTAGATAGATTAGTTAGCTATCAAAGGAAAGCAGCCCTCAAAAGGGCCCCTCACCCAAAGACACTGGTCTTCCCTGAACACACTCTACTCCAACAAGCACTTAACTATACTTGAAAAATCTGCTCAAAGACTAAGAACAGGTTGGGAAAGAATGGGAGTGAAGGTCTTGCAGATATGGGACCATACCCCAAACCTTTTTTTCAAGTTTTTCAGCAAAGTTAGATATAGTACTTCTATGACAATTAATTGATATAGATCAAAAAGGTGTAGAATGAGAAGTTCACTGAGGCTGGGGTGGAAAAGTTACCAGGAAATTATTATCAAGAAAGGATATTATTTTAAGATATTGAAACACATGGAGAAGAATTCCATCCTAAAGTTTGAAAGCCAAACAGTGTCAGTTTAAAAACAAAAACTATAATGTGCCAGGCACTAGGCTAAACATTAGGGATACAAAGAAATGCAAAAAACAGTCCTTGTTCTCAAGGTCTACAAACAAAACACACACACACACACACACACACACACACACAAACACACACCCTAATAGTTTCAGAGGTAGAGACTGAGAAATGCAGAATAAGGGTGTTAGCTGACATTTGAAGGAAGTCAGAGAAGCTAGAAAAAGAGGTAAGAAATAGGAATATTCTGGGCATAAGTGCCAAGTGTTCAGTGCAAAACAAAACAAAACAAAACAAAAAAAAAAAGCAGAGACTAGTGTCACTAGTTCACAGAGTATGTCAAAAAGTGAGGTGAAAGAAGTCTAAGAAAAGAAGAAAGGGACGAGATTATGAAGAATTTCAAAAGCCAAACAGAAGTTTTACATTTGATCTTGAAGGTAACAGGGAGCCACTGAATTTTATTACACTGGGGTGGAAGACTGTCAGAATAAATCACAAAAACAATGTATAATTTCATCAAAAGAAGTGATTAGTGAAATAAAATACCAAGACTTTTGCAATTCAGTTTTTGGGGAAATTTTGTATTTCTAAGCATTTTAACCAATAAGAGAGAGAGAAAACAGTTCAATGAATTGTGTATATAACTAAAAACACAGAAAAGCAAAAACAAAAAAAAAAGAAAAAAACAAATAATCACCAGAAATAGTAAATTTAAATTAAATAACCCAATCTTGGTGAAGGAAATTAAAGAACCATAAAGGAACTCTCAAGGGGGAGAAAAACAGCATAAGATGAATTTAAAACTGATTTTCACCTCCTAGATTGTTTGTGGAGTTGGGGTCTGAGTCTAGAAAGACTGGAGGAACTTCAAGCCCAGCTGTGCTGCAGGGACATGGCCTTGGGGGAAGAAGAAACCAGCACACTCATGAGTGAAGAGGCAGAGGGGGCAGGGATCCTGCAGACTGTGGCTACTTGTTGGAGGGTGAAGCTCTTGATTTGGGGCTCCTAGTCTGAGGGGAGAGCTGAAGGGAAGCCAGAGAAACCATCCTCCCCACCCCAGGATTAAAGGTGCTTAGACTAATATTTCAACAACAACAACAACAACACACAAAAAAAAAAAAAAGAGTAAGAAAAAAAGAATGAACCCCACCACAGAAACCTACTGTGGGAACAGAAAATACCAGAGTTCATCTTCAGAGGAGGATACTTTAATAAATAAAAGCTTCTACCCCAAAGAGTAATGTGAAATGGCTCCCTGCCCAGAGAGAATTCATAGAACTTAAAAAAAAGAATTTAGAAGTCAACTGAGAGACACCAAAAAAAACTTAAAAATAAAAAATAAAAACTCTCCAAGAAAAACAAAAAGATTAGGAAAAAAAAGTTTAACCAACTACAAAAGGAGATAGAGTCTCAAAGATAAAAATAACTCTTTGAAAATTAGAATAGGGAGGGGGCGGAGCCAAGATGGCGAACTGCAGACAGCGTTCTCTGTAAGCTCCTGAGACCTTCCCTCAGACACAGACAAACTGAGCCTCTGAACTGGTTCTGGAGTGAGGGCTTCACCAAACAGTTGGACTACAACGCACTTCTATCAAATATCTACTTTGAAAGAACTTCTGAGGTCAGTTTTAGACGAGCAGGGGATCGAGCAGCTCCCGGCGCTCAGACACCAGTGCGCAGCTGGGGTGCAAGTCCGGGGCTGGGACGGACCAGAAGATTTTAGGCTGCCAGGAAGTCCCTGAGAGATGCTTGGGCCACTTTGCTCTGCTTGCGGGCAGGTGCTTTGGCAGATCTGCCTTTGATAAAGGGTGGATTGAGAGCAGCTGAAAGTGTGGTCCTAGTGCGGATCTAGCCACATCAGCCCCAGACCGGAAGTCAACTCGGCAAACTGCCCCAGAGCAAATTGAAATCCCTGCTGCTGCTGCTGCTGCCACTGCTGCCCCTGCTGCTGCTGGAGCTGCAAAATTCCTTCCTGTTAACTGATACCTCAGCTAAACATAAAGAGCAAGAAGAAGAGAGCTCTCACCATAGACAGCTTTTATGGAGAGAAACTAGAGCAGTCCCCAGATCCTGAGATTCTGAAAACAATCCCAGATAAAGCCACAGGGGTGGACTTAAGTTGGTCTCCCTTTCAGAAGACTTACCTGGAAGATTGCATAAAGAATCTCAAAAGAGAGCTAGAAGAAGATTGGGGAAATAAACTGAGAGCAGTGCAAGAAGGAAACATCGCCCTGCAACAGAGATGTGAAAAACTGGAAAATAAGTCTGGTGAATGGGAAAAAGTCGCCAACTCACTGGAAAATAAAAATAGTGAATTGGTAAAAGACAACAATTCACTGAAAAACAAAATTGGTGAATTGGAAAAATTCACCAACTCACTAGAAAATAAAAATAGTGAATTGGCAAAAGATAACAATTCACTGAAAAATAAAATTAGTGAATTGGAAAAAGACAACAATTCACTGAAAAATAAAATTGGCAAAATGGAAAAAGAATGCAATAAACCAAAAAATTCCATTGGCCAGTTACAAAAGGAGCTAAAAAAGATAACTGAAGGAAAAATACCTTAAAAATTAAAATTGAACAGATTGAAATGAATGACTCAATAAGACTTCCAGAATCAGTCAAACAAAAACAAAAAAATGAAAAAATAGAACAAAATATGAAATATCTCCTAGGAAAAACAACTGACTTGGAAAACAGATCCAGGAGAGACAATCTAAGGATTATCAGACTCCCTGAAAGTCACGATGAAAAAAAGAACTTTGATGCTATCTTCCAGGAAATCATGAAAGAAAATTGCCCTGATGTTTTAGAATCAGAAGGCAAAGTTGGTATTGAAAGAATCCACCGATCACCTCCTTAAAGAGACCCCAAAATTAAAACCCCAAGGAATATCGTGGCCAAATTTCAGGACTATCGCACCAAGGAAAAGATATTACAAGCTGCTAGAAAAAAACAGTTCAAATACCGAGGAACTGTCATTAGAATTACACAGGATCTGTCAGCTTCCACATTGAAGGATAGAAGGGCCTGGAATCAGATATTCCGAAAGGCAAAAGAACTTGGATTACAGCCAAGAATAAGCTATCCAGCTAGAATGAGCATCATCTTCCAGGGAAGAAGATGGTCATTTAATGATACAGGAGAATTTCACCTATTTCTAGTGAAAAGACCAGATCTGAACAAAAAATTTGACCTCCAAACACAGAACTCTAGAGAAGTGTAAAAAGGTAAAAAGGAAAGAACTCTCGAGAACTATATCTCTACTAGGGGTATCCTTAAAGAATGGGGGTATAATTTGATTTTACTTTGATAATAATCGAAAAGAAATTAGAGGTGGAAGGTATATCATACTGTAAAAAAAGGGGGGGAGGGGAAAGGAGGTAAAATAAAGTAAAAAAAAAGGAGGTAAAATAAGGCAAAGTCTCATGAGGAGACATAGAAAATCTAATATAATTGAGGGAAAGGGAGGGTGATGAGTATTGTGTAAATCTTACTCTCATTGGATTGGGCTCTAAAGGAGCATATCAGACACATTTGATTTCAGGGCAAAACTTGGCCCTCTGTATAGGGAAGTAGGGGAGAAAGGAGGAAAAGAAAGGGATAAATTAATAGAAGGATTAGGGGAAAGGTGTATAAAAGAGGGAGGGTTCTAAAGGAGGGAGGACTGTTAGAGGGAGGTGGTCATCAAAAATAAAATACTGGGGAGGGGGGAGGGAGTAAGGGGAAAGGGAAGAGAAAAATATAACTTTGGATAAATAAGATGGCAGGAAATACAGATATAGTCATTTTAACTGTGAATGTGAATTGGATGAACTCTCCCATAAAATGGAAGCGGATAGCGGACTGGATTAAAAGCCAGAATACTACAATATGTTGTTTACAAGAAACACATTTAAAGCATAGAGATACATACAGAATGAAGGTAAAGGGCTGGAGCAGAATCTTTTATGCTTCAAGTGAACAAAAAAAAGCAGGGGTAGCAATCCTTATCTCAGATCAAGTAAAAGTAAAAATAGATCTAATTAAAAGAGATAAGGAAGGAAACCATATTTTACTAAAGGGTACGGTAGACAATGAAGCAGTATCAATACTAAACATATATGCACCAAGTGGTATAGCATCCAAATTCCTAGAGGAGAAACTAACAGAGATGCAAGGAGAAATAGACAGTAATACTATACTAGTGGAAGATCTCAACCTTGCTCTCTCAGAATTAGATAAATCAAACCATAAAATAAATAAGAAAGAAGTTAGGGAGATAAACAAAATGTTAGATAAGGTAGGTATGACAGATCTCTGGAGGAAATTGAATGGTAACAGAAGGGAGTATACTTTTTTCTCAGGGGTTCATGGAACTTATACGAAAATTGATCATGTGTTAGGGCATAAAAACCTTAAAATAAAATGTAGAAAATCAGAAATAGTAAATGTATCCTTTTCAGATCATGATGCAATAAAACTCACATGTAATATAAGGCCAGGAGAAAATAGACCAAAAGTTAATTGGAAATTAAATAATCTAATCCTGAAGAATGAATGGGTGAAAGAGCAAATTATAGACACAATCAATAATTTCATCCAGGAGAATGACAATAATGAGACAACATACCAAAATTTGTGGGATACGGCCAAAGCACTTATAAGGAGTAACTTTATATTTCTAGATGCTTATTTGCATAAAATAGAGAAAGAGAAGATCAATGAATTAGGGTTACAATTAAAAAAACTAGAAAAAGAGCAAATTAAAAACCCTCAATCAAATACCAAATTGGAAATTCTGAAAATAAAAGGTGAGATTAATAAAATTGAAAATAAGAAAACTATTGAATTAATAAATAAAACTAAGAGTTGGTTTTATGAAAAAACCAACAAAATAGATAAGCCTTTAGTTCATTTGATAAGAAAAAGGAAAGAGGAAAATCAAATTGTTAGTCTCAAAAATGATAAGGGAGAACTTTCCTCCAATGAAGAGGAAATTAGAGTAATAATTAGGAGTTACTGTGCCCAACTTTATGCCAATAAATTCGATAATCTAAATGAAATGGAGGAATATTTACAAAAATATAGATTGCCCAGGTTAACAGAAGAGGAAATAGATTATTTAAATAGCCCAATTTTAGAAAAAGAAATAGAACAAGCTATTAATCAACTCCCTAAGAAAAAATCTCCAGGGCCA